>QFEN01000325.1:42369-85157 GCA_003316125.1 Auricularia polytricha
TTGGAGCACGCTCGTTTTGACTATAAGTACTGTACATGTACAGCGTGGATGGATATTATCACTGCGACAGAAAGATGGACTCCCGTGTCGAATCTGCATGCTAAGCCTGTGGCCTACATCTTCTCAGAAGACCTAGTGAAAGTGAGTCTTTAGATGGGCCTACGACGTGTCATATGTTGAGTTTTGTCTAATCAATTGACTCGGGTGTTCTCCACTACTGGCAGATATCTTCACGTCTACCTTCTAATAGGAACCGTTCTCTCCTCGTCTATTCACTCGTTCACGCATATGGACTTCTGACAACATGCACTGATCAAGTGCATCAACGATTCCTGGTTGTGCGACCGCGGCCTGCTGGCGAGAAGGAGCTCCTGGCTTACCATACTCATGATTATCTCGAATATGCCATGAATCAATCAAGCGACGCACAGAACCTACTGGAAGGTTCAGAGTTTGGACTTGAAGATGTGCGTATACCAAACAGAAGTTCAGGCTGTTTCGTGACCTGTCAGTGCATCTAGGACTGTCCCATGTTTTCTGGAATCAGAGACTATATCACACAAGTCGCAGGAGCCACCTTGACCGGAGCAGCTGTCATTAGAAACAATGTTTCGGATGTAGCCATCTGCTGGGATGGCGGCAGGTAAGTACTGGTCTCAGTACTTTCCTTGCAGTCTCAGCGCTATCATATCCAGACATCACGCAAAAAAAGCACAGGCTTCGGGCTTTTGCTATGTAGCTGATTGCGTTCTTGCCATCCTGTTCCTCAAACGAACAGTACCCTCTGCGCCACCACTCCAGAAACCACGCGTGATGTATCTCGACCTCGACCTTCATTTTTCAGATGCAGTGTCACAAGCTTTTCACAAACCTGCTTCCACGATTACCTCTCAAGTTCTTGTGCGTGCATCTCCAGCCGTTGACAATTTCTGACCCATGAAATTGTTTTCAGACGCTATCTATTCACCACACAGCTCCAGGCTTCTTCCCTGTTTCCCCCCTCGCTTCCCTTCCGGACGTTGATGACCCAGCCTTCGATCCCTTCACTTTATCAGTGCCACTCAAAGCTGGTGCATCCACCAAAACATTCATCCGTATTTGGCCCATCATCGAACGTATCAAGGATATTTTTCGGCCTGATTTCATCCTAGTTCAGTGCGGCTTAGATGGCCTAGCGGGTGATCCCATGGGAACCTTCAACTGGTCCTTGGGTGGCGAAGGCTCGCTCGGCTGGTGCATACATCGCATCGTTCACGAATGGCAAGGAAAGAAATTGTTACTCGGTGGAGGTATGGTGCTACTTATCATATCGTTATCTAGCATACCATCCCCGGCTTTAGGTGGTTATAATACGCCCAACGCTGCGCGAGCTTGGACATATCTCACCTCTGTGGCAGTATGTTTGAATCTCATGTTCTGGCTGGTCGCGTATTGACGCCTTATATCTAACAGGGCGGAATTCCACTCTCCCTGGATGCTGATATTCCCGAGTATTCTGGTTACCTCCACTTCAAGCCATCGTTTACGTTGGATATACCCGCTGGCAACATGCAAGACCAGAACACGGAGGAATATTTCCAGACAATAGAAGCCACGTATGAACGTACACTGTCGGTATTGCACTCGCGGTTGGTTTCCCCAACACTCCAAGCAATGGGTACGCCAACCGATTGTACTTAGCATGCGTTAGACACATTGTAATAAGCCACACAACAACATGCACTTCCTTCTTCTCTCTAGAGTGGCAGGGCTGGTTTTCAAAATCGCCCCTGATCCCCGGGTTAATCCCGAATCTCGCTATGTGGATTTCTTGTCATTCGAATGACTGTAGTATCAGCAACTGCCTCTAGCAGAGTAGGCGAATCCCCGTCAGATTCTGAAGAGTTCATTAAATACAAGTGACTGTGATACCGCATCCAACAGACCGAAGGATACAATGACAATGGGTGATTAGCATTCATTGTGGCTACTTACAGCGTCACGGGCAAGACCAAACATGGCTCATGAGTACATCGTCCCATTCTCAGCATTGCATTGTGAAAGAGCTAGGCCAGCACATGGTGGCATCAACCCAGCGGGCTCATTCCCATCTTCCTTGAGCAACAGCGCCACTACACCATGTGCAGGGACGCTCATGGCCGTGAAGTCACGCACAGCGGTGCCGTTGTCCGTGTGCATCCACAAGTCCTATCCCCAAAAATTCTGATCAATGACGCTGCGAAGTGCCACATGGTGTGGGAGAGCCTACCCGGACGGAGTACTGGATGCCAGCGCGAATCCAAGGAGATTCGGTGAGGTTGAAAAACATATCAGCCGGCTCGCTCAGGGTATTGATCTGAAATGTATCAATATTCAAATCTTCATGATACCGAGATTCTGAAATGACATACAAGCATGAAAACCGTTCCGTTCTCACTGGGACCGCTCCAGTATTGAGCAGGGTATGTCGCGTTGTAGGTCCAGTCAGGCTGTTCAGCCAATGATGATCAAAAATACGCCAAAAAAGCAGTGACATACATTGATGCCCCAGCGGAAGGGCGATATGCTAGTGCCATAGACAGGATCCTGGTTGACCGCGATGACCTCTTGATTCTTCAGGATGCTGAGCATCTCCTGGCTTATGGTGGCGAGCTAAGTGTGAGGAGCGCTGGTGAGCTGCATCGTTGATAGTGACTAGAGCACTTGCATTCGTGCCTATGAGCAGGGGGGCCTTGACAAGAGCCCATGCAGTAAAGTGGGTCTTTGCTTCGTCGTACGTAAGGTCTCCATTCCCGATTTCGAGCTGTAATTTGAATAATGTCAGCACCAAAGGCAAGACGCTCGGTGTTGCGCCTACCATGTCGAGATCATTATGCCCATAGTGGTTAGTAGCTTGGGTAATGAACGATGCGCTGTATTCAAAATATTAGGAAGAGAAAGGTCTCTTGAAGCAGATACTGACGAGTTGATGATACTAGCAAGCGAGTCCCATTGAGGTGTAATGTCACCATCAATCTAAATAAATCTCCGGTCAGTTTGTCGCCATATAGTTTAAATGAGATGTGACAAACTCTCCAACTGTGAGAAATCTGTGCACCCCACCTGTGCTTTCCTGTAAGATAGTGCTCGTCATGGTGTGATTGACGCTCACAGCCAGACTTGATTCTGAGAGAGTTATTGGATACATCAGATTCAAAACAAATCAGTGGAGGAGATGATACTTACCCAGCCCCACTCACACAAACTAAATATGAGGGTAGTGCCAGTTTTCTCTGCGACCGCGGCGAGAGCATCTGCCATGCGCTGATACTCTATGGTTCAAAATGTTTAGGAAATAGACTAAGGTGAAAGGATTTCTACCCACTTCCAATCATGCCTTCCCGGATGATATCATCAAATGGAACTAAGACGAGAGTGATTAGTGTTTTCTATTTTCTAGTAGTTCCTGAGCACTTATATGCTCACTGGCGCAGTTGTCATACCTAAATTGAATGGTTAGCGTCTTTTTAGTTATCCTCACGAGAAGTGCTTACTTGAGGAAGTCGAAACCCCAGGATTGGAAGGTCATCGCGTCCTGTTCCTCGTGCATGAAGGAGCCGGGGTATCTAGCGCAGGTAAACCAACCAGAGTCAGAATACTAGAACTGAAAGTGAGAAAATATCATATTGTCAGGTGTAACTTTCATACAATGCCTGCGTAACTGGGAGGGACATGAGAATGGTTCTGCATCATGTAGAATACATATTAACATACAAGCCAAGAGCGTGAAGCTGGTCTGTGAGGTTGTTCATGCTGGGGAACCTGATGGTATCTTTGACGGTTGCTTAGCACATGACGGTGACGGTTCTCAGCGGGAACCAACCTGACATGACTTCGCCAGTGGAGCTACGATTCTTCATAGCCCAGCAATCATCAAGATTAACATGGTTATAACCAACATCCTACAATGGAGTGGATCAGTGAAATTCATCCGCTTTTGATGTATCAAACGACACTAACTAGCAGGCCATACTCCTTCATGTATTGTGCAGTCTGGATGATAAGTGTCTCATTGACGTTGCACTGTTCCATACTACATGAGGACACCATCATTGGTCGCGAATGTCACGTTCACTCACCGCAAAGGCGTTCCAAGCTGACAGCCACAGGGGCTAATTGTCAATAGGGAGCTCCTGCACCCTCAACAACACGTACCATTGTAACCCATCACTGCATCAAACATGTTAATGAAGGACCATCAGGAAGAGCTGGGAGACAGACCAGGCAGTTTACCGACGCCGTTCATGATAGCATTGGCAGAAGTAGCTGCAGAAAGTATACCGACCACGGCGGTAACGAACGTCCTGGACAGTGCCATTACAGAGACTTGGTTTCGTGTGCAACGAACCGTCGGCGTTGTTCTTATAGTGCTGGGCGGTAGGCCGGACTTAGGGTTGCCATTAAAGAGCTCGTGACCAGTGAGTTAACACGCCCTTCAAGTTGGAGTCTTTAGCGTGATGCACTGGTGATACTGCTTTTCTCCGACTATAGCCCGCAGATTCCGCGTCAATACCCAGGGTTAAATATTATGAGATTCAGGTGGGCAACATCAAATGAAGACATACCCGGGATTATACATGTCTGCACAGGTATTTGCCATTAGCACACGCAGGCTTAGCAGAGCCAACAAGACTCAGCTCGATTTGGATGCCTCACAAACAAGGGTCAACAGGGGCGCCGTCTCGATTCTCGACAGTCGATCAGCCTCAGACAGTGTTGCTGCAGGACGACATAATCCACCATGAAGCTCGTAAGGTGAATACAGCAGACGTTTCTTTCGTCTTGGTCTGACATTTTCAAGATGCCTTTCAATTTGTGCATTACAAAGATCGGGCGCTGACCCTTGTTTCCATCAGATTCTTGATGAAACTCAATAATGAGACCGTGACTATTGAGCTCAAGAATGGCTCCGTAGTCCATGGCACAATCACTGGTGCGTCACATGGACAGAACTGACAGTGTTTGCAAAATCTTAAACCAATTCACAGGTGTAGATATGCAGATGAACACCCACCTCAAAACTGTCAAGATGACAGCCCGTAATCGAGACCCAACATCCCTCGACTCCTTATCTATTCGCGGCAACAATATTCGCTACTTCGTGCTTCCAGATGCCCTCCCTCTTGATACGCTATTAGTGGATGACGCACCAAAACCCAAAGGCAGGAAGAAGGATGATGCACGTGGAAGGGGCCGTGCACGTGGAGGATTGGTTGACCGTGGGCGTGGTGGTCGAGGGAGGGGAAGGGGACGAGGAAGGGGCTTCTGATGCTACGGTCCAAAAAATATCGTGCTCGTATCGCCTTGTCATCTGTATATCGTGTTTCTTCTTCCTGTTAATGCCAAAATATTGCTCCGAGCTACAAATTCGCTCAGTGTATCAGCTACTAGTTATTGGTAACCCTGGCTTCCTGTTCGCATGTTGGCTGGCTGAGCAGAGTGCGACTTTAAGTCATTTTGCATAACAATGCAATTCGCTAGTGCACAAAAATTGATCGAAATCGCGTGTGGCTGTGCAAGTTTCTTTCATGCTCCTGCGCCGCTTTGCGTCAACTTCAACGTTGCCGCCAACGATCCGACAGCTACTGTCTTCCCTGCAAGTGACTGGTCAGGAGGCTAAAGTACAATTGAGTGGTTGGATCAAATCTGTACGAAGACAGAAAAATGTCACTTTCGTGGTGATTAACGATGGAAGTTGTGCTTCCGGCCTGCAAGCTGTCTTGAAGCCGGATGCTACTCCACACAAGTATGTTCTCAAGGCGTATCAGAATATAGAAGCTCATAATACCGTCCCTCAGCTTAACTAATGGTGCCAGTGTCCGCATTTGTGGCAATCTGGTCCAGAGCTTAGGCCGCGGACAATCATACGAACTGCAGGTCGACGCAGTTGATGTCTTGGGCGAATGTAACCCGGAAGTATGTGTTATCAACGGATAAAAAATTGACAATTGACACTCTGTGAAGGCCTACCCTATCCAGAAGCAAGCCTTACCCGTGGAATTTCTAAGAGACAATGCTCATCTAAGGGCCCGAACGGATATCAATGCTGCTATGCTCCGTCTACGGGCCTCCGCCCTCCGGACGCTTCATACTTATTTTGAGGTATTAATAGACTTCCCATCGTACGCCCTCTCATTGACACATCGAAACACAGGCCCATGACTTCCACTACGTACACACACCCATTTTGACTTCAAACGATTGCGAGGGTGGTGGTGAAACGTTTCGTGTCTCACCCGCTTCCTCCGCCCCTTCCCCAGGGCAATTGCCCGATCCGAGCGCCCAAGCCGAGTTTTTTTCCCAGCCGGCATATCTTACTGTGTCTTCGCAACTTCACCTGGAGGCCCTTGCCGCTTCCCTGTCTCGGGTCTACACACTGTCTCCTTGCTTTCGGGCGGAACGTTCTCAAACGAATAGGCACCTCGCGGAATTCTGGATGCTTGAAGCAGAATGGGCGTTTATTCACCACGTCGGGGATGTATGCCATGTGGTCGAGGAGTCTCTCAAAAACATCCTCGTTCAGTGTCGATCAGAAAACCCACTCCTTTGGAAAGATGGCGACGAAGCAAAACTCAAATCTCTGGAAGATGCATCGCGCCCAGGGGTCTCCTGGACACGCATGACATACACTGATGCTGTAAAGGAGTTGAAGAAATACCATGCTTCTTCCCGAGATAGATTCGAATTCGAACCCGCGTGGGGCAGAGCACTGCAAAGCGAGCATGAGCGCTGGCTTTCGGAACGACTTGTCGGCGGTCCTGTGTTTGTCACAGACTACCCGACCTCCCAGAAACCATTCTATATGCGAGCTAATGATGATGGGCAGACCGTAGCGTGCTTTGATCTTCTGGTTCCCTTCATCGGCGAGCTCGTGGGTGGGTCGCTCAGGGAAGAGAGGTCCTCTCATTTGGTCGAGGCTATACAAAGGCGTGGGCTTAAGGAGGAAGAATACAGATGGTACGTGGATTTGAGGAAGTTTGGGAGCGCGCCTCATGGGGGCTATGGGCTAGGGTTTGAACGACTGATTAGCTGGATGAGTGGGATTGAGAATGTGCGGGAGTGTATCGCGATGCCGAGGTGGGCAAAACGGATGTTGTTGTGATGTAGTACTCTTATTCAAGCTTGCTATCTCCTCTGCTGCGAAGTCTTGTGGATTACATACGGTATAGGGACCAGCGTAAGATAACCCAATTCGGACTTTCATTTGCAGACTCAACAAACACTGTCCTGCATATCTCAGCCATGGACCCCATCCGGTTGATAACCTGGGCTTCTGTTTGGCCTGAGACTGTCATCCAAAACCTCCTGGTAATATAATGTATCTTATACTGTAATTATAGAAGGTATATGATGAGCGACGGAGTGAAGGAATGTGTCAGAAGTCGGAACGAAGGTGTAATCGTTACAGACAGGCTGGACCGTCACAAGTCTAGAATCGAGTACTGGATTATCTAGCCTACGGGAAGTCACCCAATGTCGTCGACCTAACCCTCACAGAGCTTCCATTTATAATTCATCGTGTGAGCATCCTTATTGCTTCCGCGGTCTAGTACTTAGTTTCCCCAAACTTTCCCCGCAGTATCATCACCCACCACACCGACAACCCCAATTGTCACTGGCATCTCATCCAGCTATGAAACCAGGAGTACCGAATCTCCAAAAAAGCCCTCTCGTGCCCTATGGAGCTGGAGGCCCAACGTATACTGGTATGAGAATTCTCGAACTCGAAGCTTCATCGGGAGGCGGTAATACTAACTATTTTTACGTTCATAAGCTCGCTCGAGGTTTAACGGATCGTTCGTTGCCGTTCTTCCATTAGCCTTTGCTTCAATCTTGGGATACATTACATACGTCGCCTACCGTCATGATACCCCCTACCGCGCTCCTCTTGTTGCACTGGACAACCGAGTTGCCAAACTCCCAGGTGCGTCTTTCAAGATTCAGTCGTTGCCAATTCGTTTACCTCACCTGGCGGCCAGTGATGGGTTATAACAGTAGGTTACCACGTTCTGAGAAGCTGTCGATGTCACTGACCCGACGCTTCACGCACAGCTTGGAACGCATATCATGTGGGTGCTCACGGAGTTAGTCGTGGAAGGTTTTAACACAGATCTATCAGTGTGACATAGACGAGGGCCTCATCTTGCAAACCGCACAGCTTATGAAATCACTCAACTTAGCGGCAAGTATCGTTTACCCTAGGCCTCATTCATGGTGACTGGACTTGGGTTTCACCACTAGGACGCTGGGTACACTCATGTCAACATTGATGACTGTTATTCAGAGAGAAGCAGAAACGATGAGGGAGATATTATTGAAGGTTCATCGATTTTCCCCTGACGGTTTATATGTTAATATCCATGGCCAGACGCAACGAAGTTTCCGTCTGGGATGAAGGCCCTTACAGACAAGATTCACAACCTTGGACTGTGCGTGAGATGCTATATATATAGACATCTAAAATTGCATTTCACTGAGATTTGGTTTTCGTACACACAGGCAAGCTGGCATTGTGAGTACCTGTCATTCGGTCATTACTGGGCCCTAACCGTGTCTCTGTCATGCAGTACAGTGATTCGGGTTGGTTCACATGCCAACTATACCCTGGCTCATACCAGAACGAGGCAAGGTACGCAGTTTCGCTCCTGGTCATTACATCATGATCATATCTGGCAGAGACGCAAAACGCTTCCATGACTGGGGTTTCGACTATCTCAAGTGAGTCTTGATTTACTAATTGAAATGGCCGTTCTTGATGGTGATTGTTAATAGATATGATAATTGTGCTGGTACGTGGACTTGCATACCACGCCCAGTTTGTGATCGCTCGATACGCATCAGTTCCATTCGACAATATCACTCGGGAGAATATTATGGGAAGTATGTATATTCTTCACCCCTGTCGGAATCCTCACTGACGGGTTCAGGATACGAACGTATGGCAAACGCCATTGCTGATTTTTCACTGTCGTCTGGAACACCACCCTTAATTCTGTCCATGTGCCAATGGGGAAGGGTGAGACTCCATTTCATTGCAATTTTTGGATTACAAACTGTTTTTGCAGGAGCAAGGCTGGATCTGGGCCCGCAGATACGGGCAAAGTTGGAGGGTGAGTATAAAGCTTATTTCACATAATTCTCCAAGCTAACGAATACTTGAGACGACCGACGACATTGGTAGGTGTCCAAACTCTCGGAAACCTTCCATTAGGAATGCAACTGATTGGCGGGTAAGACCCAAACTGGCAATCGATTGTAAAAATATTAAACCAGTGAGGAAGCCGCATTGCTTATCCTTGAGTAATTCAAATCGTCCTCCAGGAACTCGTTCTATACTTGGGCAACTGATTTCTACGGTCATAATGACATGGATATCGTCAGTCATGTTTTATGATGCTGCTGGCTGCGCTGACACGAATATTTATAGCTTGAAGTGTACGTCATTGAGAAGCCGAGTCTGACCGTCGCCTTACAATCGATAGTGGTAATGGCCCCCTAACGTACGAAGAAGCGAAGTCCCATTTCACTGCGTGGGCGCTCTTGAAGTCACCTCTACTTATCGGCACCGATGTAAGTCTGATCCCTGCTGACGAACCTTCCGTTTACGCACGCCCTCCTTAGCTCGCTTCTGCTACCAAAGAAACCATTGAAATTCTGACTAATCCAGAAATCATTGCAATTCATCAAGACTCCGTTGTAGGCACTAGCATCTCACCTTTCCGATGGGGCATCAATGTAAGTCATTTCAACTTATTTGCAGTCAATTGGAAACCACATCAATGATGCCGCATTGCATCGATAGCCTGATTGGGTCAGCAACAACACACATCCTGCGCAATATTGGAGCGGGGAGAGCCAGAATGGGACGGTATTTATGCTCGTGCGTGCTCTCTTTGAGACACGCTGTTCAAATAATTGAAATTTCTGTACAGTTGAACACGCTCGATGAACCCGCCGACATGTTCTTCAGGCTGACTGAATCCCCATGGATTCGAGCTGGCAGACAATACTCTGTCCGGGTAGGTTTCTTCTCACATGCAGGCTGTCCGCGGCCTTCTGATTTGCTTTGTCTATCTAGGACCTTTGGACTCATACAGACAACGGCACTGCAGTTCGCAACTTCACAGCGCACGCCGTTCCGCCGCACGGTGTCGTGGCCTTGCTCCTCCAAGACGCGGGCGACGAGCCTGATGACCTGTGGCCGCCCTGTGCTGTGTTGGAGTGGTGCATGAATTCCAACGGGACTCGCATCGACTAAGTTAACTTTTTCCAAGTGGATACATAAATCTTGTATTACCATTATCTGTTGACAGTATTTTGGATAGAGGACCACAGGAATGTCTTTTGTGCCATGATCAGGTCATTATTGTCCACATCTCTTCCGAACAGTGAGGCACCTCGATCCAATTTCGTGTATGGTGTGAGGTATCTCGACAGATGGTATGCTTCAAGTGGTTGGAACACATGGTCTAGTCGTCCCTGCCCACATCTATGCACACATGTCCAGATAGCATGGTCCGCCTTGCACGAAGTCATAAAAGCAAGCACTGACTCACTCTGAAATCAACAGGCCAACGTCATGTGTCTTTCTACAGCTTTACTGACGCTCTGCTACCTCATCTCTCTTGTTGTGGAATCACCTCTAGATGTCTACCAAAGAAACTTTATCAGTATCCCGCTGAGTGGAATATCTCTTTATCCACTCAGAAGGGTAAAAGCGAGCTTCACGTCGGGGGATCGAACCCAGCAATTACAAACCAGACACTCTTACTATCGTCCCGGTTACAGTCATAGGATACTGGCAGATACAACTCGACGGGCTCTCACGGAACGGAGAGGACATAGTGATTTCTACTGACCAAGCACAGGCTATCGTGCACACGGGAACGGCCTTTATCGTCACGAAACCAGGAAATGCCACGAAGTACTACGAAGACATCAAGAGCGTTGAAGAGTTGTCGATGGAACTTGGGTCTCATTAACGTTGTCTTGCTTGGATATGAAGTTCTAATGCGCGTAAGTGTCAAGCAGTGCAAGTGGTACTGAAGCCAACATCAGCCTACGCGGAAGCATTACATATTGATATTGTTGTGACAAATGACTCATGCCCATTGCCCTTGGGCCACCAGTCACATGTCACAAACCACTGCACGTTAACGTTTGTCGATGACATCATGAAGACGACCGTTTTTTGGCCGTTTCCTGGATCTCACTCCTCCAACGTTAACTGGCCCCAGCCCGAGCCCACCCACTGAAAGGGAGCGCGAGCTCGGAGTCATGGGCATCAGTTGCGAACAATTCGGTTGCTCTCGCTGAGGTCTTCACGGTGAACGTGAGGGCGAGAACAATAGCTACTTACAGAGCGCTTCGCCATTGGAAGGCGGCCGTAAAGTGACTGGCAAGTTCCTTCAGGTTCATGCTGACCGCATCACACGCCTGGCCACAAACGGTACAAGGAACAGCAAGGAAGCGGCAATGTACAGGTTGGGTCAAACGCGGAAAAATGTTGAGGTATTGCGGAAAGAGCTTGGTCATGGTTGACTTCAGGCGGCTTCAAGTGACGGGCACTAGTACGGCTTAGAGTTGTCAATTACTCTTCTTCTCCTGTATTCTTGCCAAGGCTATAGACGTCACAGTAATTATTGTACATGATTCTAGCAAAAATTAGGTATTCAACAATATTGTTGATCAGATCAAGCTTAGATCCTGCCATGGGCCAAGTTTAATATTGGTGTAAAGTAGTCAGCTGCCGCGCCTCATAACCGTTACACCAAAAGATAGAATACTGAGAGCTTAGCTTTCAGTAGCAACGACAGTATATATACTGAGTATGGGAACTCAGGTAAGCCAGTGTGCTTACAATTGGGTGTGTTGCAACGAGCGTACGCGCAGGAGCGGAGATTATCGGTGGTCTCCCCTAGACAGACAGACCATAGACGAATGAAGATAGTCGTTCCTTACCTTTAATTAATGAACACCTCAGCAGATTGGGGTATCGAATCCCCCCCCCCGTCTAGCACCCTACAACGGACAACACGGACCTACCAAGCTATGGAAGTGATGCAGACTAAACAAAACCCTTGGCGTTGTTTGACTTCCAGGACATAGACGATCAACAAGAAGACTAGTTTCGGACGAGAAGAGCGCCATCTGAAGCAGGATGGTACAGGAGTTGGTGCAGCCCTGGCTCAGGGTAGACTGGGGCAATCGATATAGCATTACCGCACAAAAGAAACCCATGATACAAGACATCCTACGACAAAGATGGAGGTCCATTTTCTGACTTCTTTCCACCCGTTATCCCATACATGCGTCTCGCCCGCCAGTTTCGGGAGGGAAGTGACAGTCGTCGACAACACCACCGGCACAGACAGTGCATCTGGCTCTCGGAAGGTAGGGGGAAGTGTAGGATCCTTCTCATGATGGTTACTTGAACCCACAACTCCCTGCAATGGAAAGACTTCAGCTTGTGCAACACCTCCGAAGAAATCGGTAATAAGCGTCTTGTCCAAGGGACGGCGGAAAAGATCAGAGCGGATGCCTGGATGAGAGTAAATTTTCACCGGGTCATAGGAATTGAACTGTCACAAGGAAAAATAAACATGTGCATCGAACTGGTAATGAAGCAGAATACCAAATCTCGCATAGATGTCTGACTTGTCTTATTTATTCCTTCCATGAATTTGAGGACGTAATGTGTATAGCTGTCAATGACGGAGACACCAATGTCATTGTCATTTTCATACTGGACCACGATGAGCATTTCATAAGACAATGAAGCGTAGCATTCTCACGGAGTAAGAGTTTTCTTCAATCTGAGAGGACCCAGTGGCAAGGATGTTAGGAGAATAAAACTGAGAGAACATGGTATTCGCTTGGCAAGTATCAATCATGAATAAAATTTCGTTGTATCTGGTCCATCATGAGCTTCGAAAGCATGGCGGGACATGAAACCTCACCTTTTCTTCTGCCACATTTGCTCGAATGCGTCAGCAATATCAAATGCGCTTATTTCCTCTTGGTCTTGGAATTTGAGGAACTCGTTTCCTCCGTGGCCAGTCATGTAGACGAAGATGTTTGACCGGTCGTCTGTCAGAAGTCTTTTCGACCGTGGCATAGAGGGATCCACCCGACCTACAACACCTCAGATGGTTTCTAATTAACACTGGGCCATTCATACCTGTCAATAGACGTATGAAGTTCTCCACAGTTACTTCATATCCACGATAATCGACCTCGATGTTCTCGCCATACAAATCCAAGTGCCGGCCAGCTTCTGCATAGACACTGCCAGCAAATTTGTTCCTTGCATTGCACGCTACGTCATCCGCCAGCATGAGGATGATGTTGGAGTCTGGAATGCCAAGACGCTTGACAGTACGATACCTGACAGGCGTATCAGGTGGTAAACAACTAACTCCAGGGATGGGGTGCGTTACATTCCAAGGGCATTTGCCATATGCTATGGCACAAAATCTCAGAAAAGGCAGTCTATGTTAGTAGGATCGTGCTCACCCTGTAGTTGAACCAGTACCGAGATGCGCATACAAGGACTGCCCAATTATTGGTGTGTCCTGACCCTGAATCATGTCTACCGAAGAAATCAGATGCGCGCCCGCCAGCAGATGTACCAGAGCCCGATGTGCCAACCACGCATGCCATAAAACATGCTAGCAACAGCAGGCAGGCTTTGGGAAGCAGCTGGAAACGCATGGAGAACGCAACTGACAGTGATAGTTAAGAATCACACAAACGGCAACTCGGCGGAGGAATATATGGTGCGGAGTTCTAAAACATTACCATCCGCCCTTTGTCCTTGACTCTCATGAACGGTGAGTGCAACTCTCCTGAACAACGACGTCGTTATGCTCATATTTTTTCATAGGTCTTCACGCCTATGGAGACGACTCGCAAAGCGACTCGGAGGAGAAGGTCGCTTCATCCTCGAAGACCAGAGTGGGAATATATTTGAATAATGTAAGAGATTCTTCATCGCAGCCTCGTGCAATCGTTTCCCTCTTTGTTGGCTGTCATTCTTCATGAGATAGGATAAGGCGCTGAAGAGTGTATCAAACACATCATCAGATGGTACGTACTGCATAACACATTGCATATATGTCACATATTGAAGATAGGAACCCAGCCAGCTCAGCCCGCCTGCTACCCAAGTCTCAAGTAATCATTCGCCGGCCTGCGCAGCCAAGGGGTCACCCTCGCGCCCATGTATCAGACGAAATCGTAGGCAGTACAGAAAGCCTTCGGACTTTCAGTCCAGTATCCATGCCTGATGCGTTTCCGAACACGGAACAAGTTGAAACTGGATCCCCAGAGGAGGCTGATGAAATCTCTCACCTCCGACAACTATTGAGACCACCACCAATTCCAGGTCTCATCGACTGGGGAATTTCGCCAGCGTCTTCGTCTCCCTATGACCCAGCAATTCAGGTGCGAATGTGCTCTCACTCGCGGGGACCTTTCTGATTGTTCTTCAGACCAAACTAGCACAGTTTCACGCTTTAAAGCAAGATTCTGATCATCCCAAGCATTTTAACGATTCCCTTATGTCCAACCGATCCTTCCGCAATCCCCATCTGTATGCTAAGCTGGTAGAATTTGTGGATGTTGATGAGCGCACGACAAATTTTCCAAAGGATATGTGGGATCCAGATGACATGCGACCTGAATGGTTTGCGGACAGCATCGGTACGTAAACTTACTTAGTCTCATAACAGTCGTTCATGCCCTCGCCTTTGGCACCTCTTCGCACTTGGCCTATTTGTTCTACAAATTGTTACATGGTCATTTTTTTTTCTTGTGGTTCTCGGTGATGTATGTGGGCGCCTGCATCTCTGCCTCAAAGCCGCGCTTCAAAAAGCTCGGTCAGAGCAAACTGCGTCCTCTCAGTCGAAGCGAACACAAATAAATTTCACGGCTTCTGCAAAGGCACCACCACCACATCATCCCACTCATGACAAGTTGGCTCCACGACACAGTAGCAGATTCCATCCCTACTCTCGCCTGCGCTAGGCTCGATATCCTCATGAGTCGTGTATATTACCACGCATCCCTATATGTCACTCTTTCACCCTTCAAACAAGTTCCCTGAGTGTATCCTTGGTTCTCTGCCGAACGGTCTATCTTTACATGTGTCACTGATGATCAACTCTAAATACGCTGCAACTGCGCGGTTGCGCAAGACCGATCATTTGGAGTCTAGTATGTTTCACTGTCAATTATTCGTGGCTTGGGGTTGGACAGCATATGCTGTTGTACTGTGTCGTCTGCTCGACTTTCTAATAATAACGGCAGGCTGTCAATCTCGGTCAGTTCAAACGATTGCATGCTCCCGTGACATGACGACATCAATATTGTTTGATCAAGAGTTCTGCCTCACTTCTGTCTTGTCCCGCACAACTCCTTGATCAAGACTCTCGACCACATCATGGTGTGCGCGCTGCCTCATTTGTCTTTTGCAAAGTCAATGATCCGCCAAGTTTATTTCTTATGAACATGCGTCCCACTGCCTCACGGATATTGAATAAAGGCGACCCACTGAAGAGGACAATCGAGAAATGACCACACGCACCATACTGAGCGCCAAAACACCGGCTGGCTATTGCTGCGATGTTTGTGGGAGAACTCCTATCATCTGGCCGTGTGGACGCATTACGAGCCACGGACAGGCCTGAACTTCGGAGTGTGGCTTGTGACCGCGAAGGGCACTTAAATGGTGTAAGCGTGATATTGAGCCGCATGTTTGATTCAAGCTGAAATTTGCATTTGTCGCAGCCTTAACTTCGGGACAAATTCAATGTAAAATGATATAACGACTAGTATATAACACAGTACATTAATAAGGATGCATGCCTCCTTTTTACAATAGTGAAACAAAAGAGCAAACTAAGGTACTGGTATTAAGCATTGAAGTGGAGGATATTACATTAACAGACATAGGGCGCCACCAGGTCCCAGGGGCAAGTTACGTGCAGTTGTTCCGCAGCCAAGCCAAAGACATCCATAATAGTGGTACTAGTTTTGCCCATGATGTGGGAGAGGCACCTGGCCTGAGAGAGCAGGATTAATATTGATTAGTCGGCGACTCGGAGACAACAGAAAGTATCGAATGTGCAGGGTCCATCCGTCAATCTGCCATGACCGGATAGTTAAGGTGTCGCTGCAATCGTCCATTGAGCGGCGCAGACTGAGGAAGTCCCGAATTACAATGAAATGAGAAACCAAGCACCCACGGTTGTTATCATTGACACGGCACCGAGTCACCGTGGGCAAAGTTGAAGGAGTCTTCAGACTAAGCGTGACTGTTGAAAGTCACCTCCGCTGAGCATTAATGACTTTCATCTTACCCGCGCAGTGAGAACCAGTTCCCAAATGCCCTTGTATGATTCCGAACGCAGCTTCGAGACCAGCAAGCTCCAATCCTATAAGTAATATATATACTTATTGACTGTCATATATGCGTGGCATTTGCTAAAAACACCAAGCTTCAGATACTATTTATCCACTTGTGGTGAACTGGCTCTACACTCGCTTAACTCAGCTCAGTACTTTGCAATCGGCGGGGCAAGAATTCAGGTTGGACAAATCCATATCAAAAGCCGAGAAAATAACAAATGCCAACACAGCTATATCGATTCGAACACTTATATCTTTTCTCAGTCGAACAGTACGAACCTGCCAGCAGCCGTTGGTGCTGGCAGCCATGCACAAGTTAGGCAGCATGAGTCAGTACTAGTGCTATCGTCTGGTGATCATATCATCCACATCGATGCATTAGTACACGTCCCTGTGGTACCATCGTCCACATGTATATTCCCTCCTGGGCGGGTACCCCTTGCCTCGACTCGGAGCTCCCACGAATGTACGTTTGTCAGATGCAGATATCCACTGCTATGGCCAGGTTGCAACCCTTCGCCGTCGGTTCTTCCCCTGACGCGAACTTTGCGAAGACAAAAGAGTCCCATCCAGCACATCCTTACGTTATCGGCATAGATGGAACGCCTCTATCGAACACGAATCAAACAAGTTATATCTTCAATCTTGCGAAAATCTTGTGATGAACCTTTTTTCTTTCCTTTTTCATGAAGGACAGGTCCATACCTGCTTGCCATTTCCAGTATGTGTTGGCGAACTGTCGCACTGACACAAATCACAACACAGGGTAACTGGGCCATATTCACGGTAGCTATGATGGTACGCAGCACTATAAAAGACATGCACAACTTGAATGCGCTTTCTATGAGGAGCCTCCCATCATTATCTCACCAGTAATGCTACAACTCCTTGATCTGCACATGTCTGACAACACGGAGCTCGTCCTCAGTGCTGCGGGTTGTCTTGCGGTGGTAGGAATAATTGCTCGGGCTTATTTTCGTGGATCAAAGAGTACCCTTCCCCTTCCACCATCCCCTCCCACATGGAGACTTTGGGGGCACGCTCTTACTCCTCCTAAGTAATTTCTTTGGTTTCATTTGACTCATTCTTAGCGTTAATATTATCGTTTATAAGCCCATTTCTCGATGTGGAGAAATGGATCGACGAGTATGGTCCTCTAATCACCCTTCGCAGAGGAACTGAGAAAATTGTTATTATCGGCCGTCACCAAGTGAGTCCATCTACGCTGCTTCGTCATACTCAGGCTCGACAATGCCGTTGCAGGCAGCGATAGATATCATGGAGAAGCAGGGCGCCGCGCTAGCTGATCGTCCTCACACAATTGCCGCTGGAGAACTATGGAGCAACGGAATGGTCATCGGCTTTGTCCACGCTGGGGACAGGTTACGTCGAATGCGTAGGTTCGTTGTCAAGTGATACTGTGACAGTGCCAAATCTTACTTTGCAATGTGATGCAGAGCACTTCATACCCATCTCCAGCCTAAGGCAGCTGAGGCGTATCAGCCCCTGCAGATGACATACGCGAAGAACACGGTCCTTGGCCTTCTTGAAGATCCGCACGGCTTCCAGGAGCATGTGAAAGAGTGGGTGCTGTTCTAGATTCATGTTATAAGAGTACATTACTTACGGTGATTTTTGAAGATTCGCTGCGGCGACGACTACGAAAATTGCATTTGGGAGGAATGCGGCCGATGATGAAATCGCAGGAGGTCACAAGTTCCTCGAAACACTTTTTGCAGTCGCACGCCCTGGTGTTTACCTAGTGGACTCATTCCCGTGGCTCAGATACCTTCCTTGGTATGGCAAAGAGTTACGACAGCAGTATGAAAGCAACCGGAAACTCTTTACTGCTCAGTTGCATAGTGTGAAACAACAAATGGCACGCGTCTCTGATCTGCCAGTGTTCAGAGGGTATCTCAATCGTTCCACAGGAAACCAATGTTGATCCCGGCCCCTCGTTCGGGAGACATTTGCTCGAAAACGAACAGCTCTACAGCTTGGCAGAGACGGAAATGGCTTTTCTTTCGGGCTCTTTTTTTGCAGCTGGATACGATACAGTAAGGTGTCTTATTATTATTTCCAACGGTATGTAGCTGACATCAGTGCTCAGACCTCTACAGCAATATGCACAGTGCTAATGGCAGCCGCATGTTTCCCCGAGGAGGTAGCTAAGGTCCAGGCCGAGATTGATGCAGTTATCGGCAGGCATCGAGGTACACCAATTTCCTATTGCAGTTCTATCGATTCAATGACATCTCCACTTCAGCGCCGACCTTCGCCGACGAAGAATCCCTCCCTCGTTTGCGTGCCTTCATCGTGGAGTGCATGAGATGGAGACCGTTGGCTCCTATGGGTGGGTATCATCGTTTATCGGCCCTGTACCTGAAGTTTACATGGTTCACTATGTAGGATTTCCTCACCGAGCAACTAAAGATGTGATTTGGGCAAGTGCACTCTGGAAAATCTGTCGTACGAAGGATAGTCTGACATACATTTGTAGGAAAATTATTGCATTCCCGCCGGGACTACAGTATTCGGCAGCCATTGGTAAGCATCATCCTTCAAGATATGAAGGATCTAACAGCCGTTGTGTCAGGTCCATCTTTCGAGACCCAAAAGTCTATCCTGACCCTTACGCATTCAAGCCTCAGCGTTGGATTGACGACGAAGGTCGCATGAAAGACACTCTCACATTCTTTCTCTACGGGTTTGGTCGGCGGTACGCAACGCCTTTTATGCTTTACTTTCTTTGACTAGCCTTCCTTCCAGTGCATGTCCCGGTCTACACGTTGCGAACAGGTAAGGGAACGATTCTACGCCCATAATCTTTTGTGCTCATATTCGAGTGCTAAAGATCCATGTTCATCAACTCGGCCCTTGTATTTTGGGCCTTCGATGTCGCGCTGGATGTTACGAAGCCGCTGAATGACCTGGGATATGTGAACGCGGTAATGCCGCTGGTACAGCCATGCAGTCTTGAGTTCAAGAGGAGGATCCCGGAACCGGAGATCAGGCGCATGCTGCAGAACTATCCTGAGGACTCATGAGAAGCTCCATATGGGAAAACCCCTGTGCATGAATTTGTTGCAGAAAGCATATTTTTACTATGTAAGTACTATGAGTAATTCACTTCAACAGCGCACTTAATTCGCGTCGAAAAATTCAGGCATGTGTAGACTTTAGACCACCTAGAAATGCAAGCAGAGTAAAGGTTTCTTTGATGATGCAGCTACCAGGTGAAATGGTGGTGATTTGCAACCTTGGTCGATGTTCAATCATCCAGATCTCAAAGATCCTGCAGAGGTAGATGTAATATTTTACCTGGGGCATGACCTAAGAAAGAAACCTTTAAAGTCGGTAGTATGATACACCGTAAGATTTGACCTTGTAAGTGGACTGTCTAAGTTAACGAGAACAGCGATGTGCCTAACTTAGCAATTGTGATGTTCAGCACTTGCCGTTGGGCACCATGAGCTTGTCAAGAAAGTTGTGATTCAGTGTCCTTAAAATTTTGACAATGAATTTCATACCTTGAACATTCTCGATGGTGAAATTCAATGTCATCAGTTGTCACTGAATGCAAGTAACCAGAGATTCAGTGCCAACGCAGCTGAATGTAACACATTCACTCCCATTGTCACTGAATCTAATCGTTTTTACTTCCCAGTGTCTATGCTTTGCTCAAATTGTCCCTCATATCACTATTGTAACACCATAATGACCCGCTCTACAAAAATGCAACGATTAGCTCACCTGTCTTCAAGTGCATATAGCGTGAAATTTTAATGAAAGACGCTGTGTATTTGAATGATATTCTCATTATTTTCTGGTCACTTTCTCACTCGTATTTCAGCGATATTCTCGTTGTATTTCTGTAAAGAGCCTCTATTGAAATTCTCATAGAGTAGGTTGGTCCTTTCAGTGATAATAAAATCACGAGATTCCAGTGAGTCAAATCACGGAATTTCCGTGTGTTTACTACCCACCGTGGATGTGAGTACCAATGTTTTCCCCCCGTCTTCGATATCATACTTACAAGTCATAGTATTTTGTCTATTAGGTACATGACTTGTCAATGAGTCCTTTCTACGAGATTGAGATTATTTTGTCTATTAGCCCCGTTCTCCCCGTGTGCGCTCGCCTTATTTTATAAAGTACATATTCACAATTTTTCACGTACCAATCCCCGATCCATCAAGGTTGACTGCCCCTTGGGGCACTAATATCAACGCGTGTTCGACAGTCATTCCGGGGCAAGTCCAAGTTGTGGTATACATTCAATATTGGTACGATTATGCCGCTCATCACTCGGCTGCCAGATGTCGGTATTCACTTATAGCAAATCCACAACTAAACCCAGAGGACGAAGAAGACGCTGAAGATTATGCCAGTTCAGCAAAGCCCACCTGAAGATTTTTCTCATCGAATACTGTGTAAACATTCTGCAGGAAAACGCCCCCAACAACCCAAAAGTCTAAAGCGGAGAGATTAGAAAAAGGGACCCGGCTTACGCGCATTGAGCATGATATGAAGTACTCACCAACACTAGACATCCCAGCAATACCTCCCAAGCAGTCGCTTGAACCATCGCTCTCCGGACCAAAATTGAACGTTTCCTCTGAAACATTGAAGCTGCGCCCACCAAATGTGAGTGTGGGAGTGTATGACCCGATCGTGTCACACGGAACTACGGAATAAGTCAGTCGCAAATTATGAGCCTGCAAAGGGTCAGGCGAACTGGTATAATATGTTATTTCCCCCTGGGTGCTGCTACTTGAGCCTGGAATGTCCTTGTAGTATGCCTCTGCTTCATTGTCACTCGTGATGATAAACGTGGTCCCGGTGTCGATAATAGATGCATTGTTACTGGCAACCGTAGTGCCATTTCGCGAAACTGCCTCTAGATTCACTTGCCAATACCCTTCCTCGGTGACGGCCGTATAGGTCAAAGTGTCTTCGATATAGAGATTGGTGTTCGTCGCTCCAATACAGAGCTCGCTCTCCCCAGATGTAGAGGAAAGTTTGACACTGAACACGTTTGATGGGAGCACGCCACTGTCACTTATTGTCTCAAAAATCGACTTTGCCCCAAGAACAGATATTTTCTCGAAAGCAAAACCGGCAAGACCATCAGGCGCGAAGTTCGAGGATGAGAAGTCGGGGGAGTACAAGGAGGCAGCAAGGAATGTTTGGTTGGGGGCCTTAACAACGAAAATCAGTCCGTGCGGCGTAAGAAAGAGTGATTGTGCCACCTCGTAGCCGCCAAGAAATACGTCATCGCTGTATTCTTCTCCCACCACCTCACCTTGACCATATGAGAGCACGGCGGGGTTCCCTTTGTCCTTGGCCGTAGAAGACTGGGCAGCATTATACATCCTGTGCCCTCCGCAATTAAGGCAGGAAACGGACGGAAGGACTAACAAAAAAAATAAGCCTCAGATGAAGACAAGTCTCTTGTCAAGTGTATGTGCTTACAAAGGTCCGTGCTTCCGGTGTCGATGGATACTACAGATAGACTTTAATTAGCAAAAAATGTTCGTTCCAAGGTATGCTGACAGTAGGATCTTCTGACCGTTAAATCTTTGTTTCGGCGTGCCCACCTCAATTTCGCCATACCACAGGTCAGTTCCCTGGTTGATGAGCGGAACAACACCGTCGCCACGCTTGCTTCTAGAAGACATCATCTTGCCGCTCAAAGGATGGGCAGAACCGGTATTGGCTTCGAATGCAGAAAACGTCTGACGATACTTGCTGGAAGATAGGGATTGCAAGCGATCAATACGGTGGCTTAGTGCTATGAAGGAATCGTTCTGAGCTTACTTTGAAAAACGAATGAGCTGCGCCTCGAGAGTACTCAGATCAACATGCCCAGCGACATCAGCGCTCTTGCGGGTAAGAGGGAACTGAAAAACACGTTCACCATGGCCATTAGGCGTGGATGATGCCGCAGCAATAGAGACAAGAGCCAGCAGAGAGGCAAAGGTGGATGAGAACTTCATCTTGCGCTATGATAATTGTGACGATTCGCGTAGTTAGTAAAAAAAGAGCACTAACATTTTTCCAGCTGCGTATACGTTGTTCATTACATATTCGGTTTGTCCTTGGAAGTTGGAACGACTTCTACTCGGGTCACTCGTGCGGCGAATGCGGAGGTATGCAACGAGTATTGGGTTCTAATTGTGGTCGTGAGTGTCAATTAAACGACCTTGAGATCTATCAGCGCCATCCATGATATCAATGCATAAATCAAGGAGTTCTTTTCACCATTGTGTGGCATTGATTACTGGTGTGCGGCTACACGGGTTTCTTGCGTAGGATGCGTGACTAGAAAAGGTATATTTCCTTGACGTCACGTACGACAGAATCAGTGACTATAGGAAGACCCATGGCCTCGCTGATCGGCGCGTTCGCTGGCTGCTGATTTGTTCAATGAACTCGAAAAGTGGTCGTCAGTGATCATCACTAGTCCCCACGAGGCAATTGGAAGGCAGTATGCTCCAGAACCGGCAACGCCGACCGACAGCCTATGTCTTGGAGTCCATAGAGTATTTCAAGTAAATTGAATATCTGTAGCTGAAGAACTTAGAAGGCAGTGGAGAAGTCGACAGAGAGCGATATTCAGAAGTTATATAAGAGTGGTTTCCGAGTCAAGGCATACTCGGGGAGTGATTACATTATGCCCAAGTAGTCTCCCCAGTACAAATCATGGATGGATGAAGTACTCATCAATGTATAGTATACATATACGATAGATCAGGTCTCCCGCTATCGGGCTGGCACCGCGATCCACGCCCAAACTGGCGCGGTTGCATAATACCTACTCGAGCTCGAAGGTCCATACCATGAAACCAGCCAAATATCCAAATATCCACAAGTCCTCCTAAAACTCTCATCAGATGCCCTCGTGAGCCCTATACAAGCTCCGCAAACCCAACTCGCAATCCACCCACATCATAGATCGAGTACACGTTCTGCAAGAACACGTCGCCCACAATCCAGAAATCTAAGATAGTAAACCAGGATCAGAGAGTACCGCACATCGTCCATGTCTATGGGGTCTTACCAATGTCCTCCGCGCCTGCGACACCAGCTAGACAATCACTGGATCCCTCTTCGACAGGCCCGAGATTGAACGTGGTTCCGGATACAGTAAACGGATGTCCTCCGAAGGTGAGGGTCGGCACATAGTCATTGATTGTATCGCACGGAACTATATTTGTAAGCATTAGCCTGCAGGGTAATACAGAGAAGATTGGATTGGTACTGACTTGAATAAAGCACCTCAGATTCATCGTCATATGACACAACACCAGGAATCCCAGCAAAATAGGATGCAGCAGTATCCGTATCAGTCACGATCAACGTTGTTCCCGTGTCAATGATGGATGTTGCCTCTAGCTGCCCCACCTGAACTCCAGCTCAAGCAATCTGATCGAGTGTTACTTCCCAGTAGCGCTCAGTAGTCACAGGTGTATACGATATATTGCCTTGCTGATACAGCGCCGTGTTGGTCCCTCCAATATACAGTTCGCTGTCACCGGGGGCAGCAGAAAGTTTGATACCGAACACAGCTTCCTGCAATTGTCCGCTTTCCACGAGAGTCTGAAAGAGCGGAGGTGCTGGGTATCCGGATATAGACTTGAATGCAAAGCCGGCTAGCCCATCAGGTGCAAAATTTTCACTTGAGAAATCAGAAGAATAGACTATTGCAGCCCCGAAGGTCTGTCCCTTAGCCTGGTCATAGTTAGTATGCACACGTATGATCTAGACCCAAAAGAATTACCTCATACCCTCCAATTACCACGTCGTCAGTAAATTGTTCTCCCGCCACTGCGCCTTCGCCATAAGTGAGCACGAATCCTTTGCGAAGATCAACAGCTGTTAAGGAGTTGGATTGATCATATTTAGTGTGGCCGTTGCAACTTTCACCACATTGAACGGAAGGAAGGACTGATTGAGTGAGGAAGGTTAAGCAAAAGTTCAGGACTGGAAAAGGTAGCTTACAGAGATCTGCGCTGCCCGTGTCAATGGACACTTTGAATATCATTTAGTATCACCTCAAAGGAAAGGTAATACGTGTGCACCTGTGAAAGTCTTCGCCGGCGAACCAACATCGATCGAGGCATACCACAGCTCGACACCCTGAGCCATCAAATGAATATTACCAGCATTTCGCTTCAGTGTTTTTGAGCTGGATAGCTTGCTCAACGGGTGGGCATGTCCTTCATTTGCCTCATACGCCGCAAATCCCCGACGGTACTTCCTATATCTGTCAATCAATATTGCGAACAAGAAGCTAGGCTGTGCACATACGCGGAGACTTGTGCAAGGTGTACTAGGAGATTCCCAACGTTGACTTGATTGTTCCTGCGCTCAAGTGGTAGGCGTAGAGTATGCGTGTTCAGCTGCTGGGTAAGTGAGCCAGCGACTAACAACACTAGCGCGATGAGAGACGTAAAGGTATGTGCAAGCTTCATCATGAACAGTGCGGTGCCAGAAGGGTGAGATGAGTCTCTCCGCAAGGGCGTGCTGGGACACGAAAAATTCTTTATACACGGATGCCGAGCAGAAGCGAAGCAGAAGCGAAGCAGAGCGTGCATGACGTGGTGGGTGACGGCAAAGTGCTTGCCAATCAGTTCATCTCGGCCCTCGATGGACTAAAAGCTGCAGTTCAAAACAGGTCAAGAGTTTCATGACCGAGGCCGAATGACGAAAAACAGATTGATATTACCAAAGTTAGTTTGAGTTGTACCCAGCACCTCAAGTTCAGAATATGCAGAGCCATATATCCAGCGATATACTTCACACCGGTGTATGAGGCCCGAATCTGGCGATCCTCGCCAAAACAATGATATCAAAGAGCCTCCTATATTTGTACTCATAAACGTACCAGCTCCGCAAGTGACAGACCATGCGCATAAATCGTCAGTATCCACTACACCGCGCTGTGGGTGCAGCTCCTATACAATCGATCCGCTTGTTAGAGGCCAAAACCATTTGGGTTCTTGCCGAAACATTCTCAAAGGATCGAGTAGCTCCCTGTTAATCGGCGCGACGTCAGAGGTACATCGAACGCTATGGCGATTACGCTTACATAGCCGCACTTCACGGTCGCCGCTACCAGATGCTAACAGCCGTCCATCCCTACTAAGATCCACAGTCGTCACTGAGAAAGGAACGTTAAAAGAATAGTATGCAGAGGCTTGGTAAATCGGCTGCGTACCAGTGTTTTTATGACCCTGGATCACGAACTGCACCATCCCCGTCTTCAAGTCCCACATCCGCACCGTCCCATCCCGAGACGAGGACACGACACGTTGTTCCCTTCCAACCTGAAGTACGGAGGTGGCGAGGACGCAGTCCTGGCGAAAGTTCGTCAATTAGCAATACAATTCGAGGTCTTGTGAATGGCACGTACTTTGTGCCCTTGCAGAGTTTTTCGACACTCTCCGCGACCAACACCCACCTCACTTATGTCCCAGCATTTCATCGTTCGATCCACGCTTGCGCTTATCAATCCACCCTCCATAAACTGCACACTATACACTGCATCCTCATGTCCACCCAATGTTTCCACCGGCTCCGCGCTGTCATCACCGGTGCCGTCAACCTTCCAAATTCGAATCATCCCATCCAGTGACCCACCAGCAACAAACTTGCCAGTTGAGTTGACAGCGATAGATGTCAGTGCGAGCTTGGATGAAAGCTTGACGCCAGGGCTGACTGGGCGAAGTACACGACAGGCGGTCTCCATCGTTTCATCAAGGATAATTGAGCTGGCATCGAGGGTCTCAGCAAATTGAGTCGCGTCCCAAACGCGGATCATGCAATCTCCGGATGCTGAGAGTAATATGTTGTTGTCGGGTGTAAATGCTAGCGCATATACCTCGCCGCGGTGCCCTTCCAACGCGTGCACTAACATGCGGTTCGTGATACTC
Organism: Auricularia polytricha; assembly: GCA_003316125.1. NCBI lineage: Eukaryota > Fungi > Basidiomycota > Agaricomycetes > Auriculariales > Auriculariaceae > Auricularia > Auricularia polytricha. The sequence goes on from QFEN01000325.1 coordinate 68,736, forward strand.
CAGACCTGCATGGAATCATGGGTGTTCAGATAAACAAGTTGACCAGTCTCTGGCACGCACTCTTATCAATTTGTCTTCGGAACCAGCAACAAGAAATTTTCCATCGGGACTGATGCAAACAGTTCGTGCATGATTTGGTTTTCCCGCGTTCATCTCCAGTGCGAAGCTGCGCTACCAGTTCGCTTAGTGTTGTTCACAGTGAGAGGACAGAATCAGCACTCACGTCAACTTCTCCCCAAGACTCAAGTTGTACAGTACAACAGCACCCTCTGTGCCTACTGCAAGCAATGTCCCGTCCAAGGAAAACTTGACACTACACACTACGCTAATTCATCAAATGAGTGTAAGACTGGAGTGAAAGTATAAGTCTTTCAAACAAACGCACCCGTCATGAACGTACCGCGCTGCAAGCTGCACGTCCATCTGGCGTGGTACGCGGGGATTAAATATGGCAAGCCAATCACTTCCTTCCTTGACAAAGTCCGCAGGTACTGTCGTCGAGTCTAATTCTTCAGCCATGCGAGGTGTAAATGTTTAGGCGCTTCGGGTGTTGTGGGTGTGGGAGATAGCTTGAAATACAAGGGGCCTGCAAGCTCAAGGGATTGTTGGTAAGAAATGGGATGCGTTCTCAACAAGGTTTTGCGAGTAAGAGTTAGAGGTCACTGGACTCTGGAGTAGTCCTGAGAGTTGTGAATCAAGGTCAGAACCCTGAAATTTGTTCTCAGCTAGACCATTGATCAACTAGAAGCTTTACGAGCCTAGAGGCCGAAGAACTACCCTGGCTTGTGACACACCCTGGGATTAGAGTGAGATAGAGAACCTGGAGTTAACGCTCGTCGCATTATATGATAATAGGCAGCCCATCTTGAATTCTGATCTATTCAGTTCATAACATATAGGGCTGAAATAATCAGGAAGGGTTGCAGGCCGCTGTAGCTGGAAGACAACAATCATATATAGAGACCGAGCCCAGAGAACAGGTAACAGACAGCTTGCTACGACACGATCATGTTATCACAATCATACACTGGTTCTCGAGGATCAATACGGAAGACCACACTCAATTCAGACCGCGGTACTGTGTAACCTGTGTGAAACTCATCCGGAGCATATCGAAGAGCCGCAAAGCCTCAGATAGCCTCGGATCTGCCAGCTATGTTCATGCATAAAAGTGAGCCGCATCGTGCACATGTATATGGCTCATTCCCACGGGTAAAATTAGTCTTCTCGAAATCAGTACGACCGAGTGCCGAACACAAATGATACCAGGATAAGTCTCACACCTGTAGCACAAACGGGTACCTGCGGTAGCCGGGCGCTATAACAAGCTTGTACGTGCGAAGTCGAAATTGCTTGTTGAAGCTCGATGGCTCATCATCCTAAATGGAAACCAGTGAGGTGTAATTAGAATGATGATGCCCTAGTATGCTGCACATCGCCTCGTTTGCTGAGCAGTCGGAGATTGTGCTGCCTGATGAGAGCAGTCCATCCTGCAAGCACGGAGACTATGTGCGGTTAACGAATTCTGACCAAAGTTCGACTATCCTGGGCATCGCAACCGCCTGAAATGACTCGGAGGAGAGAAGAAGATTAAAGTGCCGCTGAGTTTGAACTCATCAATGTATGTTTACCGAGCACGTGATTGTGCCTTTTAACTCAAATAGGACATGCCGCCGGTACTGTCAAGCGTGAGAAAAGAATCAGAGTATCAGGGTCCAACGCCAGTTATAAAGGCGATGATCAACACCCATTCCGTGGTTCCCAACCTCCTTCATGTCCTCCACAATATACAACGTGAGTACTTCCATCTTATTTTTCTTCGTCCTTAATACAGGTCCTGCCACATATTGTGCCCAATGTAAAATCTGAGCTGTCTGACTGGCCTATGACGGTCCATGCGTGCGCGCTAACTTGAGAACAAAATTCTCTATCTCTGTTGCTATGTGCTCTTTCTAGATGTGCACCCATGTTAACTCCTTGTCTCAATAGCATAGGAGCCTGCAACCTACGGTTCCACCTGCGCAAGGGCCAAACCAGCACAGTCATGTCAGGCTTAATGAAGCTGTCGATACCATCCGTCAAGAATTCGATGTTATCTCCTCTGACCTCGGTATTCTTCGTAATCAGCGAGACGAGTATGAATCCAAAGGTGCGCACCTTTGAATCCTCAATCACACGTCGGTTTTACGTATGAGTACACCATCTTGTCCATTTAGTCACTTCACAAATAAACGAGTTGAACATCGTTCGCCAGTCACTGTATGAGCTGGAATCTCAACACGGCAAGATTCGACAGACATACGAAGAGGAGCTGAGTCGCCTCAGAACAGAGCTCCATGCACTTCGCCAGGGTGTGCCAGCAGGAGCTCCTCACCCGCCCGTCGGCCCTGCTTCAGTTGGACCCTCTGGTCCACCCGCACCTCCGCCTGCAGTCTCTGGTGTGCCTCCTGGCCCTGGGTACAACGAGCCTTACTACAGTCGAGATCGCGATCGGGAACGCGAGCGGGAAAAAGACCGCGAACGTGCTGATCGTGAGCGCGAACGCGAAATACGTGACCGACAACGAGAGGAGCGCGACCGAGATCGCGAACGTCCACCAGCGGAGGCTCGAGATTCAAAGCGTATTAAGACGGAGCGTATGAAGGGTGATACTCGTCCAGGTAAACCATTCACTTCAAGCTCCGCACGTTCGCCGCCTCCTCATGGATACTCTGCCACCTCTTTTTCCCCCCCTTTATCTGCGACAGATCATTATAGTCCTTCTCTTCAACCCCCGAACGCGAAGCTCCCCCCTGCACCTGGTGCACCTCCTGCCTTGACTACTTTTCAAGGCCCAGGTCTTCCTCCACCACCTGCCGCCCATGCACCATATCCACCCGGGCCTGGAAATCCGCCACCTGCCGGCCCAGCAGAACCACCAGCACCCAGCTCAAGCGCCCTCGTGCCTATCAACAACAGCCAAAGTGGTGGGGGGCAGTTTCCGGATGACCTCGACCCACACAATGTTCCTCCCGAACTGAAAAAGGAAGGCAGTGACTGGTTCGCGGTATTTAATGGCAAAGTCAAGCGCGTGTTAGACGTGTCACTGGTGCACACGCTCATGCACGAGAGGTGCGTGGTATGATCGGCTTTGATCGAACATAGCCTCCTGATAACATCTTTCTGTCTATTTACATCTGCACGTGTCATCCATTAGTGTTGTTTGTTGTGTGCGGTTTTCTGCAGACGGCAAGTACCTCGCCACCGGCTGTAATCGTACGGCCCAGATCTATGATACAAAGACGGGCGTAAAGACCTGGTAGGTGACGATCTTGATTTCAGTAGTTGATCTCATTACCCTTGGACCTACAGCGTCCTTACAGATGAATCGGCTGGAAAGGCAGGTGACCTGTATATCAGGAGTGTTTGTTTCAGCCCCGATGGGAAGTTTCTTGCAACGGGCGCTGAAGATAAGCAGATCAGAGTGCGCCAAGCCTTATGTTTCACCAGGGTGATATACTGATCACGCCTTGTAGATATGGGATATTGCCAAGAAACGCATCCGCAACGTTTTCGACGGACACCAGCAAGAGATTTACTCGCTTGACTTCTCCTTGGATGGCAGACTTATCGTCTCGGGATCGGGCGATAAGACTGCCCGTATCTGGGACATGGTCGATGGGTCCTCTAAAGTGCTCACGATCAATGACGCCGACCCTGTCAACAACGACGCAGGCGTTACCTCCGTCGCTATCTCACCAAACGGCCAACTTGTCGCGGCTGGTAGTCTTGACACTGTTGTGCGCATTTGGGATGTAGGAACGGGCTCGCTCATCGAGCGCCTGCGAGGTCATAGGGACAGCGTCTACAGCGTTGCGTTCACGCCCGACGGCAAGGGGCTCGTGAGCGGCAGCTTAGACAAGACCCTCAAGTACTGGGACGTCAGTGGTCTTCTCGCCAAGCGTAAGGAGGTGGCCGCCAATGGGAAGAAAGACGATAAGAGCAGCCAGTGCACTATGAACTTCTTGGGCCACACGGTGAGAATAAGTCCCGGCCGCGGACCCATTATATATGTATCCGATTATCCAACTCATTCCATGTCCGCGCAGGATTACGTGCTCTCCGTTGCTGTGTCACATGATGGGCAGTGGGTTGTGTCAGGGTCCAAGGACCGCGGTGTCCAGTTCTGGGACTCGCACACTGCGACAACGCAGTGCATGCTCCAAGGACACAAGAACTCTGGTACGAATGTTCTGATGATTCCGGACCGACAATCCTTTTGATGAAATGTGCTGCAGTCATCTCTATTGATTTGAGCCCCGCGGGTAGCATTTTGGCCACGGGCAGTGGTGATTGGCAGGCGCGGATTTGTGGGCCCCTTCTTTTTCCCTTTTATCGGCGCTGACCACCGTCACTTGGCAGGGAGCTACACCAACATCTAATTCATACACCGGTGCGGAGTCCATTTCCATTCCCGCAGCGCAACGATGCACATTCGCATTCATATGTACTCAATTTCCTTGCTTTATTCGTGTAGCATGTGGGCCCTTTGCCCCTTCTTGCTATTTCCGCTGCTCCCCCAGCGTCCCTTCTGCGGGTTTGTGTGCTTCTGCTGTGAATGGTTTATTGGTATTCGTGCCTTGTTACTTTTGCGTAATGTACTTGTTGTTAGCCTTATATGCTGTTGTCTAATAATTCAATTTCTACTATAGTATGTTGCTGGAACTTGCTGGATTCGCTCCTGTGCGACTAGGATGCGGTGCAAGCGCCAGAAATCATTCGACGCAGATAAGTCGCACCTTGCATTAAATATTAGTTTTCGTATCGCATTCCCTATCCAGCTCATCTACTGGAAGTGCCTTGTTGCGGGGCCGACCACGAATTACGTGCACATGACGTGTTCAGTTCTGTTGTTTCGACTTGGCATGTACACTATGTACTAGTAGTAGTTGGCTGGGGCGGAGTCTGCTCGGATGTTTCCCCTAGAAGAACTGAAACAACTTCGGAATACATTGACCCGCTAGTAAGTACATGTAAGAACGGAATATAATAAGTCCCACAGTTTAGAGTGGGCTTCCATAGACCTAGTATATAACTGCTTTTCGAGGCATATTGATGACCGTGCCGGGTTGTTGGACAGGTTGCGCAGCCCACGAATGCATCGATGAGAGATGACAACTTAAAGTAGTATCCATGAAGTTTAAACCAGCGCGGCGGGCCCCATCTCATTATCAATAGGAATCAGATGGATTCGCGGAATATGGGCAGGTAAATATTGATGTCTGGCATCAATAGTAGTGCGCATTCAAGGTTATCTAGGGTAACAGATCCTTGCGCTGCATCGTAGTGACATAGACATTTTGAAGGGCACCCATTCGAAACGAAGACTCGGTGCCATTATGGTACGGCAACTAGTACGCCTATTGTTTGTTCGTGTTGAAAACGAAAGAGAACTATGAACTGAGTTTCAAGTGAACTGAATGACAATGGCTCAGCGCTCATCTATACCCTCTGGCACACTTACTCCTTGATAATGCGCACCATGATGTCTCTGCTTGGAAACCGAAGAAAGTACTAGTGATGAGTCGTGACGACATTGCCACTAAGTCGGTGCTAACTCGGACGGACCGCTGTTGTCCATGGTTTTTGCCGTGAGGGACTCGGGGTAGGATCATTTTGTCTGAAACAACGCCGCTAGCGATGGGGTCTCTCCTGCCGATTCTTAAATATTGGTATACCATTACAACTATTATTACTCCATTTTTCCCTGGGAAGAATAGATCATTATTGCTTCACAGCCTACAGGTAAGTAATACTGTCCCATTGGCTGAATATCATCTTCTCATTTCGTAATTCTAGGATTTACAGCCTTCTGGGCACGAGCTGCGGTTTTTGATGAGTGGCTGAGCACAATTGTTAGTTTTACCATGAGCCGCAGACAAGAAACCGCTCAAAAATCTTTAGTGTCGAATAGAAGATGCAGTCTTAATAACGAACGGCATCGGTGTCAAGCTTGACACAATCAGCATCCGATTGATTACGGACTACCTGACTCCTTCTGATACGAGTCCCTCTAACACCAATCTTTGATGGGTCTATGGGAAATACCGGGCTGTATACGATTCAAAAGTTTTGATCCGTTGATGAAGCAGAACGTTGGCTGCCAAGCTCAGGTTCGCAAGTTCGTATTTCCAAGGTATCACAAAGATTCCATGCGCCCCACGGCACGGGATGGAGCCTGTGGCAACAACTGACGACATTTGGCGGTCACAATCAAGTCACAATTAGTCACTTCTTCCATTAGACGAAAAGTAAGACTCCAGCGCTTGTGGTTGCCCCTGGCAGGTGTTCAGTAGAAGAAGCTGAAGGAGGCATGTATGGATAGAATCACGCCGCATTTTTTGCATGAGCCGTGAAGTTCGGAAATAATGTATGTGTCTTTCGCGCTTGTGGGGCTTGCGAACCAATCCAACTTCCTTGATAGAACAGGACCCCATCTTAAGACTGGACTATCGCAAATCGAGAACGAACGCGTGTCATCCATTCGACTGTGCCGAGTTCAAGTAATTCTGCATGTCGTGCGTTGTATCTTCTCGCCTCTTCTCGCCAGCTGCCAAGGTACGGTGCCAATACAACTTGTTATGGTTTTCTCCTCAACACAGCGCCCTAAATCATGGTAACAGCGGGATGTAACATACAATCCAAAGCATACTTACGCAGTCCAAATTCAGGGTTTCGTGCGACCAGCACAATGATCGAATGCCGTCCAAATTTTAACGGAGCCTATTGACAATATGCACCTTCACACAGTAATCCCGTTTCCTCAAGTTAAGTCGTCAGCATGTATGGTTTGGTGTTCTGTATCAAAAGCGCTCTGATGTCAAAACTCTTTCCAACAAACTTATCATGCACGTTTGCACGCCAACTTCATTCTGTAATTCATTGCTACTGATCGTGGCGATCCTCAAGGTCCCATAGTCTACCTTCAATCTCAAAGTTCACCATTCAGGTATGACCAGTCTAACCTTCCTGCGATTCCATAACAGCCGTAGATAGGTTGATCGATCGCCTATGTCTGCATTCCCCTCCACACTATATCTGGCCCTGAGCCGCGTTAGCCGCAATAATCCATCGTCGATGCAGTAATGACGCCGATGGCTTCACTTCGTGTCCATGCCTCAACGAGCCCGGATGGGTAGCGCACAAGAAGCCATTGATACATCATGTATACCTGCACCTTTTACACGAGGCAACCTGCCGTGAGTTATCTTTTGAAGCAATTTGATGTCCTTTGGGTTTCGTGCGGACAGTCCTACTCTAAATCGTATTATCGCATGCGTGCCCAACCGTCACGGGTTACGGCTTCGCAAAAAGGGGACTGTAATGCAACTTGAACGGGGAGAAATGGACAAGTGGTTGGTTTTTATGCGGTGCATGCATTGCTGATTTCTACTATTCGTTGATGTCCGGCTCCTTTGTGCCCTTTTCTTTTTTTTTGCCTTGAAGCTTGAAGCTAATGCAAAGACTTCATTTGATCATGTCGAATTTTGTGGAGTCAACCGTAGTCCGTTCCGCAGTACGCGTTGCGGCAGCGAGTGTCCATAAACCTTCGAAGTCTAGCCAGGCATACGCTGATCTAGTTTATTAAGTAACTCCTTCAGAAGCCTGCTTCATCAAACCTTTTCTCAGAAAACAATCATAAGGTTTCGGAAAAGCCCGACGCCAATAACAGGGCAAGCACTAACTTGAACTTAAGTGCAACCTCAAACTTGAACGAGCTTCTGTCAGGGCATACATACATAACCTGGCGCTTCACTTCATTTTGTATTTGTTATGTATAACTCATTGTTTCCAGGTGTCTATCCTCGTTTTCGTCTATGTTTAGCCGCCAAGTTATCATCATGCGCCCTCGACAGAGTCGACACTCATCGAACGCCGAATCGATATCTCAGACATTATTGCTTCCACGAGCGTTGAGCTGTCTAGCATCAAGTTTGTGAGTCCCCCGTGGCGTACACTACTTTTATTAAGCCTTGTATGGCATCTAATAGTACAAGACATTGGTATATATACCAGCGCAGATTTGACTTCTTGCTAGAAAAGCATCACTCACTCAGCTCCGACTGACCGACTCTTCACTAGACATTGTACTTACGGTATGGAATTCCGTCACTTAATTTACTAGCTAACTGAAATCGAAGTCAAGACGAGGTCGCAAGCAATGCTGAACAGCTCTGACGGTGGCAATTCAAGGTATGTGTTGACCTTTGAATGGTGCACGTCTTGGTAACTTAGTCTGGTAACGTCAGGCGCTCGAGCCTGGGTCCCACCCGTGAATATTCATTCAGTATGGACGATTCTGCGTTCAGTCAACAGCAAGTCTTACCTGCATGTCATGGTCTGTGATGCCGAATAACTGATGCATCGAATAGCCAATCGAACTCGGATCCCTTTGAGATTGATATATTTGGTCTGCATCTTTCTGTGTATAGGGTTCACGGGAGGTTCACCACCATACAGATATCTCTCTGCACAACTTTCCGAAACTCGGGATGAGTTCGTGGGACGACCGTTTCCGTGTAAGTATTGTTGTTGGTAACCGGTTGCAGACAACAAGCTGGGAATCACGGTCTTACTCATGGCACAAGAAACGTCGCTTGTGAGTCTTCGATTTTATCTGAGATTTCTGTGAGGATTAACAGTGCTCAAGCCAAGTGGCTGAGTCATCCAAAGTCACATTTAACATTGATGCTCGGGATATCCGACAGTCCCGCCGGATTGGTAGCTTTGAAGGCACTGTCGGGATGCTTTTGAATGACTCGGGCCGTAAGTGTGGTCCAATCTCAATCTTCTGTATAAATAACGCGTGCTTAGCCATCAAACGAACCGTCAGCCTATATGGAGCACAAGGGAGTCAGAAACCCGAGATCGAGTTCAAGATCGTCCCAACTCCTACGATCAACGAGTTGTGTATTTCCTGTGCGTTAGTCAACATTATATGAACGTTACATGACTTAAATACCACTTACAGACATCGACTTGCAAGGTTTGCCGCCGGTCAATCATGACACGTTCTTTGTACGAGTGGCTGTAGACGATACCGTCTGGCAAAGTACCTCAAAGTCCAGCAAGCAAGGACACTCTAGATGGACTGGCGGGCGCAATTAGTAAATCAGTCGCTGCTTACATATGCGCCAGTTTGACATGTTTGTCACCAGTCCATTCCACCATGACTCGCATGCTTCACTGGAAATTTTCGCAACACGTTACTTGCACAAGTATAAGCCGGTAGCTGTGGTGCAAGGTTCAGTGAGGGAATGGCTCGCTGCACCCAACGGTGGTACGTGATGATCTACTGGCATTTATGACTCCCTCCCAACTACCACAGTTGTTCGCCAGACTCTTGAGTCTATGGGAGCAAAAATTGAGGCAGAATTCAAGATCATGCAGATCTCGGGCACATCTCACGCTGCTTTTCACTGTGCTGAAGACGTGGGTAACGCAACAATTGAACAAAATGACTGTGACATCATACTAGGCGCAAACCAGATTGATGCCTTGGACATTTCCGGTACATCCAGTTTGACTCTAAGTATTTCAACTGTTGCTAATGGTGTGCTGATAGCCGTCATCCTGGACATTGACCGTGTTCCCAAATTCGGAAAACTATCTTGGGATGATCGATTCTTCCTCGAAATTACCGTGGATGATAATGGAGTGTCCCAGAAAATCATGTCTCAAGGGCTGCGGGAGAAAAAGTCTTTGGTATGGGACACAATATTCACTTTGTAAGTCCACCCATGTCGTATCGTTGTGCAATAGCTCAGACATACCAGGAAGGTGTCTAGAACGTCTCGACTTGTGTTTCGTGTGCTCGGCTACGACGGAAAAGATAGTGGAGAGATTCCCATCGGTATAGCTATCTGCCGTCTCGATGAAATCCTTCATCAAAACAGCTGTCAGTGACCCTTTTCCTGATGATGAGTACATGGATTGAGCAATCACATTGTGTCAATAGTGATTCAACGTCAGCTGCCATCATCTGCCACATCCGTGCATACAGATGGCATCCCCACTTTGTCTTTCAGAGCAATGCGATCTGGTGCCGCGTCGTCTGTGGGGTCCCCAGGTTCTTTCAGACAGAACCTTTCCGCCGTAGTCAACAGGACTGCGGACTCGATCATCCAACCGAATCAAACAAGGTGCCACAATTATGATAAACAAATCATTCAAGACGCAATCTCTCGCGCTAATGCAGTCACCGGTGGTGATGCACACCTCTCTCCGCTCTTATTAAAGATCGGCGTCTTCGTTTTGGTGGCCGAAAGACTGGTTCAGGTACGGCTTGCCTCTCTCCCAATCACTGGAAGCATTAGCTTGACTTATTTGTTAGGTTCATCCCTACGCGAGGTTAGCATTCTCAATACTGACAGCAGGATATGAGGTAGGATGAATCATTCTCATGTTTATGTGATATGAACTTTTTGCCATTAGGTCATAAGGCAGAGTGTCGCCTGTGACATTGGCATCAGTCGACTGATGCATGTTATGCATGACACATACGATCTTATTACGACCGCCGAGGCACTCGTGCATCTGCAGAAACAAAAAGACATCATCAATGAAATCGTGCAGCAGACGATCGAATGCGCATTTTTCATCCGTGACTATGCCGACAAACGAGATAACTGTAAGTCTTCTATGCGTGTTATAGTATCTTCTGACATTGGACACTATCCACGAAGTTGCACAAGCGATCAAAAACTCGATACTGAACATTGAAGCTCAGATCAAAGAATTCGAAGATACATTCTTGGCCTTGCAAAACAAATTTCGCCTCCATCTGGCTGTTGACACCCATCTCACCGTACTCAAACTCCACGACGAGATTCAAGATCATGGTGAGTTGCCCATTTTTTATCCTGGATCTGTGATATATTACATGGCTGTGTCAAATAGGTGCAAAGGCAGATTTTCGCGATATGGCTTACGCTGTGGATGCTAAATGTGCAGCATCATGTGCCATGCATCAGCCGACTGACTCTATAGCACCTCCACCGGATGATGTCATAGCATCCATACAAAGCTGGGTTATTGGGGAGAGCAAGGAATCAGAGAGGATCTGCGTCCTTTATGGACCTGAAGAGTCGTGTAGCGTCATCGCACGGCTTGTCGGACAACAATTTCAGTTTGCGTCACGGCTTGGTTCTTCGTACTGCTTCCGAAGTTCCAGGGAATCAAAAGATCGGAATTATACGAACCTATTCACAACAATCGCCCGTGACTTGGCAGACAAAAACGCTCGGTTCAAGGACAGCCTCTGGAGAGTCGTAAAGGATGACACGAGTCTGCGGGGGACGCGAGTGGTGAGGACGCAATTTGAGGAATTCATCCTCGCACCATCTCGAGATGCCATTTGGACTGGACCACTCCTGGTCGTTATCGACAGCCTGGAGCTAGGAGGGAATGAAGCGTCAAGGAAGGATGTATTGACCGTCCTTGCTGACCAAGGCGCTGATCTTCCCAGAAACCTCCGATTCCTGATCACTTGCCGCCCAGAGGACGACATTTGCAAGGCTTTTCGCAGTTTACCGCATGTCCTGCGCCGGCAGCTAGGCGAGACCAGCTATACCGGTATCGGTGCGGAAAATCGTGTATTGCCCAATACCTTATGTCCCTCGCCCCCCTCCCTCGCCATCGATACTTCCCCACCGTCCAACCTTGAATATCGGCAGAACTCCACATCGTCTAGCTCATCATCGTCTAGCTCTGCCTCGGGACTTACGTCCTTTTCTCACAGCAGAGCTACTTCACCCATTACCAGTATCGAAAGCGGGTTTGATGAAAAAGACGCGCCCAGAAATGTATGTCCGCACCCCAGGGCAACGCCTGTTGTGTGATTCATTACGATGCATGACATGACCGAGTGTCAATTCTCTTCTCTGTGACAGTGTTCTACAGACGTGTCAAGCTGGCTTGGCACAAGTATATATGCTACTTGACTCTCCATAAGTCTGCAATGATCTCCTTTGCGATAGCACCTAAATTTTTCATAGTCTTACATCATGCAGTCCTGAATCCTGATACTGTCAATTGGAGTCATGCGTTTTTACAATATGACCCAACAGGGAGCACCCTTGCTTAGCGCTTAGTCCCCAAACAGGCCATAGACGAATGAAGATCGACGGTCGTTCCTTTAATTGTTGTTGCATCCTTGATGGAGGTGTGGAGGAGATCTCCTGGCGTTTATGGAAACACGAAAATGCAGTGAAGCAGCATAAAAGGCAAAACACACACACATGCAGCTTAAAGCAAGACATCTACAGTCCCTCCACCAAGTCCGCTTCGACTGTGTTCAAAAACTTCAGTAGAATGTCGGAGCTCATTCGAAACACCACCGCACCTGATCGAACGTTTTGAGATTGGCATGAGAGCGCCGTTCTTAGACGGAGAGGCTTGGACTAGGAAAAGGATGAGAACTCAGTCTTTGAATTGAGAGACTAGAAAACGGTAAGTAGCATACCTAGAAAAAGGATGAGAACTAAGTAGGTAGTTAGCATAAAAGTATATGTGGGCAAATACTAATACTCACCTCAGTCTTTGGATTGAGAGACTGAGGAGAGTTTGCGCTACAGGTTCAGTATAAATGAATACTGTTAGAACGGAGAACGAAAAGTGAATGCGTAGGACACATGTAACAAAGAGTGATTGTGTATGTAAAGTAGAATACATACAACGGATGCATCTTGATAGCCGTAACCACAGTTGCAGCTTTTCCCGCAGACGGCGTATGGTCACGGGCTCATTCGACAAGACGCTTCGTCTGTGGGACTTGAAGACGGATGTTATATTGAAGAAAATGGAGGGGCATCGCGATAAGGTGTGGGCATTGGCGGTATCACAAGATGATGACAAGCGGTGACGACGTTGGAGAGGTCATATTCTTGGAAGGAGACACAGCTAGGGAATCTCTGACCCAAAGGATCGTGATCAAAGTCCACTTCAAAGAGATCTACGCATCGGAATTTTCTCCAGACGGTACAGTGGAAATGTCGTCGAGATAAGTCGGGGATCGCGTGTTGCTGATCATCATGATGTCGAGAGCACGCCGAAGCTGTGGAACTCGAATGCATCATAACATAATTACTTAGTTTACAAAGTGGATACACAACTTTCCATTTCCTGTGAAAAGCAGCTTGGGCCGTAGAAATTGTACTTTCAGCTGGGCTAATGTTCGCCCCCGAAAAGTATGATAACCCAATGCCAGTACGTATACGACTAGCACTGTGAATGACAAGGTGGTATCATCGACATTCGAGGTCGTCGTCTCGACCCAATATTTCAGCCCCATCCACATTCGTGGAGTGACGTATAAGAGTCTTTGCCCGGACCTGCTTCTGGCGAGGTCGTTTGGGGAGACGACCACTGCATCTGGAAAATCCAGTCATTGGCGGTAAATCATTCGCCGGTTCTGCTGATGCGATGATTCCTAGTTCTTCAAGTAACAGACCGCCCTGAGGACGATCATGCTCCTCGGCGATCCAGCTCTCGAGCGTCTCCAAACTGGTTTCTCTGATGGTACGGCCACCAGTCTCGGAGATCTGCTCTACAGTGATAAACTCTTGACTCCTGCGTGTAACTTGTACAACGAGCTTCTTCTTCGAAGGCTGTGACTCCTCGTCAATGGAGCTGGCACTAGAAGGAGGGGACTCCGTAGAACCACAGCCGTCATCCCAGGTATCAAAAACAGTGGAGACTGCTGAGCCTGAACCCGAGTTATCCGATATTGGAGTAGAGTTACTCATGGACGAGCCAGTCCCAGGTGACAAGTTGTATCTCGTATATTCAGGGATAGACAGAGGAGGGGTAGGAGGGCGAAACTTAGGTCGGCTTGTGTGGTTTTTCCCTGAAGTCGGTGGTGGACCTGACTCATGAAAGAGTGAGTCGGCGTGATGTTTCAAATGCTCCATTATAACGTGAGATTTTCCTTCGAAAGCGGTGCAAATGTCGTCTTCTGGTCGGCAAGTGACTAGAAACTTGAAATTACGGGGGAGGTGCGCTGCTTTCTCCGCGAGAGCAGTCAGAAGGTCTTTACGAGCTAACTCGTTGCCACTGTATTCCAACCCATCGATGACCACTAGCACAGGGCCGATGCATGTCATTTGCTTCGCAGGAATAAGAATGAAGCGATCAAACTGAATAAGTGGGTTGATCGTTTGACGTAATGCGCGCTTGTCTTTCACGGTACCCCAGAGAGCCTTCATATATTGAGGGTCGTGATCAGCAAGGTCCCGTGCAATCGTGCTGAACAAATTCGTGGCATTTCGCTTGTCCCGGGCGGCGCGCGAAAAGCAGTATGACGAACCGAGGCGCACAATGGCGTCAAATTGGTGTGCAATGGTATGTGCGATAGTGGATTTTCCGGACCCCTTGGGGCCTAGCAATAGGTAAATCTGCTGTTCATTGTCTTGATTAACCCATGAAGTTATCGACTCCACGATATCGGTTCGTGGAGGCACGTCTCCGATCTTCTGTGATTCGATCGAAGCGCCAAAAGCATAGTGCATGCCATCAAGGTCTGTTTTCGCGGCTGGTCGTAATATGAACATGTGCCAAGGAAGGGAGATGGAAAATGGGAACATTACCATGGTCAAGCAACAGATCATGGACACGAAAGACGTAGAGTTCCGTGTGAATCGTGGCCTGCTGTTGTATAGCATTTTTGAGATCTTTGAATGTTGCTTCGTATGTTTGAATCTTGTCATCGAGGTTGGACAACGCGTTCGAAAAGCTTTGTTTCCCTACATCCAAGAACTTTGTTGGAGAAAGAATTCACAAGAAGCTGCGGGACTTACATCCGCTCCTGTTCTGCAGGTAGTCACGGATAAAGTACGAGCACTCAATTGTCTGGCGAGCGAGGGAGTTGATAGTCTTTTCTTGTGATTCTACCCTTTTCAGTTCCTCTACGCCAGAGACAAGGCTGTAGGTTTCGTGCATAATAGTAATGAGCCGACGAATACTTCGGTCTCGGGCAAATTGCGCATCCACCACCTGATCAAAACAGATGAGCTCCTTAGGTCTTCACATGTGACCATCCCACTTACCTGGTATACTGCAGTGAGAACCATGAACGCCATTTTGGTGTAAGGATGGGCCTAGGGAAGCAATGTCAGATATATTTGGTGGCCAAGTCAAGGGACAGTACCTCAGCGAACTTGCCAGCAAGCTGAACGAAAATATTGATCTTGTCCAAGAGTGGCGTAAGAAGTTCTGAGACGACGACACCGACGACCTGCTCTGTAGACTGTTTCAACAGTTCATTTGGACCGTAGCCTCCAATGTTCGGCATGAATGATGCGTCCTTAGGGGCATCGACTGTCCGGGCGAGCTGGCCTTCAGCATTTTGGGTGGTGGTATGCTCGATTGCATTGTGAAGAGGCACGATCTTGAATTCCATGCTAGCAGAAAGAAGATGTTTGTTGCCATGAGGGTCAAACGACATGAGACGGTAGATTTTAGCTAATGTTGTATTCAACGACGAGAAAGCCAGTCCGATAGTACCAGAAACTCACTTCTGGAATGAGCGAGAAGTGTCTCAACACCTTCTTCTACCATACCGATGTACTGATCTCCATGGAGGCGACGTTTTGCGAAAACTTTGAGGGAAATTATGGACGACGCCTGTACATTACTTGCTAGGAGTCAATGTCACGAACTAGCGGGTACAAAGTAACTCACAGTTTTAGCTCAGTCGTCCACGGCAAGGAATGCGGTTTCTCAGCAGTGGTGGACGTGTGGTCATGGCCATCTACGGAAGCATGGACATAGAAGCTGTCGTGAATCGAAAACAAACTAATTCGTGGAAGATGATGCAGGTCTACATCTGATTGATGTCGCAATAATCAAGGATAACCGTCACTCAAAACGATCTTACGTACCGAAGATTTGCACTGCCGGGGGAAATGGAGTTCTGACAGCATCCTCATGGCCATGACTCATTATGGGCCCCTTCCAGATACCTTCTCTGTGACCAGTTCCGGTACGCTGGGATTCACGAACAGGTCTCCCAGTGCGCACAATGGGGGCAATCTTGAACTCCAAGCTTGCCCTGAGATGCTCTTCCTTGCCTTGGGGGTTTACACACTTCAGTTGTTCAAGAATAGCTGTATTGAACTGTTGGTAAATACATTGCGCAAAGATACATTTGCTCACTGCCAGGGTACGTCAGAAATTCCTCGACACATCCCTGGACCATACCAATATATTGGTCATTATGCAGTTGGCGATGAACAAATACTTTCAATGTGATGATGGTAGAGTTGCGAACATTGCTGTTTTTTGAATTAGCTTTTGAATAAGGCAGTAGTTGCTGACGTACAAGACATGTTTACTACTCCATGGCATAGAGCTGGGTTTCTCAGGACCCGTACAACTAGTCGTGCC
>QFEN01000325.1:85327-129095 GCA_003316125.1 Auricularia polytricha
GGTCCTGTCATTGCATGTAAGTCCGTCGTTTCCGAATGAAAGGTAAATCGCACATAGTAATATTGACTTGTTGAAGGGCGGTTATGTTGAACGCAGTCTGAATACAAAAGTTGGAACTTGAATCCGTCTTTTCATGATGGAGATGGGAGCTACACCAATAAAAAATATCAGATATCACATCTTGCCGGCGCTGGGGAAATCTCACCTTATATGTTGATGACTTGAGGATGTTAGCCTCATCTCGTGTGGAGAAACGGGGTAGAGACTTGGTTCTGTGTAATGCCTACCCGCGACAGAAGCTCTTAACAATGTGACAAACCTATAAGTCTTTCGGTCTGCCAATCCTTCTACCCACTTATAATACAGGTCGTGGGGAACGAGTGGATCGATGCGAGAGCTGCGAGATCAAATTGAAGGGCATGGTGCTGCATGCGACCTCCATAGTAATCCCATGCGGTAAGCACGCGCTTGTGCTTTTCGGTTCTTTGTCCCGGATCACAGCGCCCATTCAAAAAGCGGTTGATATTGAGTGACTGGAAGTTCGGAGTGCCGTGTACGTACGTACTAGTAGCTTCAGCACGACACTTCGTGTACCATGATGCGGCCAAGGACTGATCAGACAGTACATTGAAGGTCTTGCCTTCTGACCTGAGGGTTACTGCGACATCAGTTGAGCAGTGGTGCCGTGCCAGAAATTGATGTACGGCTCCTGCATCCGATGATGAAATCCACGGTATTAGTGAGGCTTGCTAGTCCCTGGAGCCTCATGCTGCCACCCTGGTCAAGGAGCCAGGAAGCCAGGAAGGTTAAGATCTTCAAATGGCAAGATCGCCCCGGATTTGCGGGTTGAAAGATATAATAGATGCTTCTTGCATGCTTGAAGCCGCAAAATGCCCCGTGGTATGTGATATATCATTATTGGCAAGGTGGAAGTGCCACCGTAGACTCGAACGCGATTTCTGAGCAAAGTTGCTGGTTGTGGTCTAACCTGAGTGGTCAGCTAGCTAGCAGCATCAGCGATAGACATCACAACTTGCAATCCCAAACTAGGCAACATTGGTTCTTCGAAGTTCGAACTATGTCACTCCCATGCACGTGCAGGTAGGTCTGCTTGAATCCAGCTTAGTTCTAGCTACGCATGAAGGCGCTTGCCCGATGGAGCAGGAAGCGAAGCCAATGCCTTCTTGGCAGGGTTGGGTATCCCGGCCCGTTACCACTAACACGCACTCACCATGACCGTCTTGTTTGTCCGAAACTGATGAACTGCATGGAACCGATTGATACTGCCGCAGTTCTTTGTAGCGCTGGGAAATGCTTAGTGCGCCACTCTTAGACTACACGATCAGCCCCGGAAAGATAGTCGAGACTCCGCGAACCTGGGTGCGTAATATCGCCCCATAAGGTCGACCCGAGGTTTGTTGAACCAGAAAGTGTAAGTGGACGAAAATGCAGGTCGATGAGCCGATTGATTGTTTCTTGAATAGCGGTGTCTGTTAATCCTCAACGCAAACGCATGTCAGACTCAGGCTGTCATGTAAAAATTGTATTGCAGAGGCTTTTCCTCATCGATCTGTAGGATCGTATTTACGTGCAGCGAAGACAAGCCGTCCGAAAGAACCTTGTTGCAGATCAGCTTAAAACTTGGTGCAAACACTTCATCTGGATGTAATAATCAGACTAAGGATACATGAACGCTATCATAATACATGCGCGTTTCGAAAAGTCTCCCGAAGCAACTTCTTGAGAACTGCAATAAATTAATCTAATGGATGTTAGAATGGAATATGTATACATGCCTCTAACCTTCCCATCCAGAGTCCTACATCACTGCCCACCAGAACTGTGAAGGTGCACCAAGGGCACACGGTGCTCTGGAGCTCACACCAGACATTGAGATCGCGACCAGAGTTCGATGCCAGAAGACATAGTATGCTAAGCGCAAAGCAAGGTTAACTGCCCTCAGCAGCTTCTGCTTCTAGTATCTCCTTCTCTAGGCGTGTACGTTCAGCTTCACGCATGCGGAGTAGCGTCAACGACTCGTAGTCCATTCCTGCCTTTGCAGCAGGAGGTGGCGGTGGTACCATATCATCAAAAGCAGGCTTGCAGAACAGAAAAATGAGTTAACTGAGGAGATAGAACGAGTGAACCAGACTTACGAAACTCGAGGGAAACGAACTGAACGTCGTCCCCTCCGGAGCAGCCTTTGTTGGAAGCGGCTCAGCCCGCCTGGGCACGGGTCCTCCGAGTTCTCCGCGATCGCGAAGCCAGGCCAGTATCAGTGGCTCAGATCCGCCTGCCCATGCCACGTCCATGCCCCGATCTTTCAGCGATTCAGCACTCGATACCACGGCAAATGCAGCGCCCAGCTGATTGAACGGCACCAGCGCGGTCACTATCATCTCGCCGTCTACCAGTCCCTTGGACTTTTTCGCCTTTCTGGCTTTCTGCGACATCACCACTGCCCCTTCATCAATCTCGCCATACCGTCTAAGGTGCGTTGCAAGTGCGAGCGCTGTAGAAAGGGCAGGATGTGACGACAGAGAGTATTTAACACGGATTGTTGTGTCCAAGTCACCAGGTGGCGGCGGCGCGAGGGCGTCTTCGTCAACAGTTCCATTTGGCTCGTGCTTCGACCTCGCGCATTGACGTTCCAATTCCTGCAGCTCGAGCTCCTTCTCCCTCTGCTCCCGTATTCTCCGCCCCTCCTCGCGAATCCTCACGTTTTCGCTCTCCCTCGCAGTTTTCTCTTGGTCTTTGGCCATCCGCGCTTTCTTGAACTCTTGCTCGCGTTCTTCCAGCTCAGAAACCATCGCCTTGCGCTTACTGTCGTAAGATGCGAAGCGCTGCTTCTTGGCAGCTTGCAAACGGAGTTGCGCATCGAGCGCGAGACGGCGGAGTGGATCGAGTAGGAGGGTGGAGGCAGTTGTCAATGCATGAAATTTCTGGGCTACATGTGTGCGTTAGCGACATTTTTAACGCAGCTAGGTACGCACCTGCATTAGGGTCATTCCTGTTCTGCAACGACAACGTCAATTTAGTCTCGACCTTGGAGTGAATAGACGTACTCTATCTGGGTGGACTTTTAGTGAACGGGTTCGGTAGGCCGTCCTAATCTCTGCTTCAGTAGCCTCCTGTGAGACCTCGAGCAGATCATATGGATTTTGTTCTGGGTCTTCCGGCGTTTTAGGTGGCATGGATGGTGCGTCTGAGTGAGGCAAGTATCAGTTGAATGATCATTTGGAGTCATCACTAGTAAACCCAATACTAGGGTTCCATAAAAACTATGTAATCAGACGAGTGACATGGAGCCCACCTCAAGACAAGGACATAATACTACAAAGAGGGTTATCCATCACAACCGGAGATGGAGAGGAAGAAGCAAGAGCAAGTTAGACTTTTGTAATATGACATTCAGAATTGGTGTAGGATAACAAATGCGACTCGTTGTTCCAAGATCTATTGAACTCCAAGACAGAATTAAATAAACTCTTGTTCTCGTACCCGTCTCCTTCACGATGGATCTGATCCAGACAAGGTCCTTTATATGCGTAGCGCCTCTCTACAAGTGAATCGGATTCATTAGCTTCTTTGTAACCTAAAACACAATACTTCTTCGTACACTTCACTAACGACGATTCCTACAGAGAGAATACTGGTAATACACTGAATGGCGGCGCTAGCAATACATCGTACTACTCAGGGCTGTTATTGTAAGGCTGATGATTTTGTTGTGGTGGATGCAATAGAAAACCTGCGATCCGCTGGACTGCGCACAATGCGATAGGGGTGCAAACGTGCCCCCTTGGTAATTTGTCGCTGCGGGTGACGCAGGCGTTGCAAGGCAGGCCCGACCAGGAGAAGGGGCTGCACAGGTTGTTTGATGTTTGTGATGCCAGTGAGGGGGTGCACGTGAGGAGCATCGGGTGCAGGAACGACAACGACTGCGTCGGCATGCTCAAAAGTGGTAGGTACAAGACGAAATTTAGTAGATTGACGTCCGGAAGTGGAAGAACGCGAGGGTGAGAGAGGCGAAGGGGTGGGAGAAGGAGTGCGAGAAGATGTCGATGATGAAATAGAGACGTGACGGCTCTGGGGAGAATATGGATAGTGTTGACTGGGGATGTGCAGCCTTGGAATCTGGAAGTTGTTCTACTCTCAGCAAAAGTCGTATATCATAAGTGCAAACTAACCTGGGGTTTGAATTCGTACGAGTCATGGAGTGCATCAATGTGGGGAACCTGAGTCTTCCCACGAGGAAGATCAAGGGTATGGAGTGGGGGAAGCGTAGGACGAACAGATGCAGATGAATCCATTATGGAAGAAATTCGAAGGAATGAATTGGAGAGCGAGGATACAATGATTAGCTAGCTCCACCAAGGTTCCCAAAGGCCTGCCTTCAGTGTCGAACTGAGACGCGGAGTGATCAGATGAGAGTCCGGGGAAAGGCCATATTGATCTTTATATTCATAAGAAAATGCATTGTCACGGAGACAAAAGAATTTGACAAAAGGCTTTCCAAGTGAATCATTATTTGCATGTATTTGGGAACCTCAATCTGAGTTTTTATTTATTTATCAATCAAGTGACCTTGTCGTTAACATGCACATTGTTCAATTCTGAGCCAGTATTACTGCCAGTCTTTTGTATCCATCCCTCGCGCTCTTCCTCGCGCCGGGTTTCAAGGTCAAAGATGCAATGTCTATATCTATAGAGCGTTCCAAGCCTGATTATCGCACGTTTTGTGTCTGGTCCCCGGCGTTGTTTTGTCCTGCTATTGTCGGATTGATATCAAGATTGGCAGTATTATCTCTTGCTTGGCCATGATGCATGATGGTTTCCTGAATGTATTTACAGCGTACCTCATTCTTCGGGAAACCTTATCCGGCTGTGAATACGGATGTATGGTGCGTACTCACCGGTCGTCCGCATTTCACAGCCAAATCTTCGTCAGATGGACTTTCGTCCATAAAGGCACTCGTGGAAGCCCTGAATAACCTTGATGGATGCTGTATGTGAGACCGTGGAGAACAAGTACCATGCAAGTCTTGGTTCGAATGACTATGAACGATAGCAGGAAACGAGCTAGACTGTATCTCCGTACGAACTCTCGCAATTTTGTCAACGTCCGCTTTTTTATGTATGCCCAAGGACGGTATTGCTATGATTGACACCTTTTTGCAGCAACTATTTTTTTCTGCCCTACGCAAGTCCTATGCATCAATATACATACCATAGTCAGTGGCGACAGTACTTGCAGGTCGCACTGCCTTGTGTGCAAACAGGCTGTTGAATAATTCCGAGCCGCGCAACATTATAACGTGCTTGCTCATTCGAAATTCTTCCCGTGTCGTGGTTGGTGAATTAACGTCGAACCAAAAGAAAACAAATTACGGTCGTAGGCCACTAATAATCCAGGAGAAGGTCAGGCGGAACGGTAAGATAACATAACTTACGATTGTCTATGGTATCGAACGTTGAACTCCTGTCCCTGATAAAATGTGGGTTCGCGGTATTCATACGGCGTTCATACGGCGTTCATTAAGTCTCCCGCAGGGCTTCTGTTCATTTAATTATCACGGCTATTATGAGAGTAAGCACATGTTTCAACTAGTACCTCCCCCATCTGAGATATGCTTAACACCCAACATGTACAGGAAATACGCTGCGGCAGGCAAAACCCCGTTGATAAGGCGCAACCCTAGTGGGAAAAATACTGAGTTACCAAAGTGGGGAAGTCAGCAAAAACTCCCACTACAGTGGGGGGTAATGGGCCTGGGATTAAATTCAAGCCACCCATGGATGAGTGCTGGTTCGCTCACTTCTACCCCCAGTGCAGATATATTCTTGGAGTACACATTGTTCCCAGCATATTCGCTAGCGATTATTGATGCCCATCCCTCATATGTAATAGGACTAACTAACTAAAATCTGACTTAAGAAACCGTGATCTGAAACTCTGGTACAGCATTGGGCTGACTAGCATGACAGAATCCGATCACCGTTTCCTAATCGCTGGACTGTACTGCGCATATTGAACTTTTCGGACTAGCCGCATCACGCTCCTAGTACAACGTTCGTGATCCTGATCAATTGATGTTTCACTCAGCCACCAGATCCTGATCAGCTGTTTAGAACTTTCAACTCAGTCGTGCAGATGGGATAGCCTCTTGAGGTATGGGAGTCTCATCGTGCTATGCCACTGATGCGAGCTTTTATTTTGCCCACGGCGATAACTGGGATCTTGTACCATCTATGCAACTTCTGTCTGTATAAAAGAGACAAGATCCTAGTGCTGGAATGCAGTTTCCCCTACAGAAATGGTCAGTCAAACACCTGTGAGTGCTTGATATCGGTTCTTCTTCTACGAAGACTGAAATACTAAATACTGGATAGCCAACTTCCACTCAAATACTTGTTGTCGGTGGCGGACCCTCAGGAAGTTATGCTGCTGCTGCATTGGCTCGAGAGGGTTTTCAAGTCACGATCCTTGAAGCTGCGAAGTTCCCTCGGTTGGCATAATATCTATTTTTAGTATACGCAGTCAATAACATTTGTGACAGTTATCATATCGGCGAGAGCCTGCTCCCGTCGATCCGCCCTTTCTTGGCTTTTATTGGTGCAGAGGAGGCTGTCATTGACTACGGGTTCAAGATTAAGGTGCGAATAGTCTTCAATGTGTTGGAGTACATTAGACATTCACCGCCCTCGTTGTACAGCCTGGTGCCGCAATCAAGTTGAACCAATCCAAGCGAGAAGGATGTGAGTCCTATCACTCCTATTCACTGAGTTCTAATTTTATTTTCTACTCCAGATACTGATTTCGTGGCTCGGGACCCAAATAATTGGTCTTGGAACGTGGTCTGTGATATTCTTGGGGTTTTTTTGTACTGTCCCAACTCTTTTCACAGATCAGATCAGAATTTGACGATTTGCTATTGCGTCATGCTTCCAAGTGTGGCGCGACTGTGATCGAAGAAATAAGAATTACTGAAATTCAGTTCGAGGATGAAGGCAATTCCAAACCCGTTTCAGCCACCTGGAGGAGTACGGACACTGGAATGGACGGTCGTATCTCCTTCAACTACCTGGTTGATGCATCAGGAAGGAACGGGATCATGTCCACAAAGTATCTCAAGAACAGACGCTTTAACCCAGTCCTCAACAACGTTGCATGCTGGGGGTACTGGGATGCAGAACACACTTACATGCCGGGGACCAAGCGCGAGAATGCAATCTGGAGCGAAGCACTTGAAGGTATAAAAATAAATTTCCAGTGACTATGATGAGCTCAACTTTAGCAGACGAGTCTGGATGGTCTTGGTTCATCCCTCTTCACGACGGAACGACATCGATAGGTGTCGTTATGGATCAAGAAATAAGCAACCGCAAGAAGAAGGCTCTCCGTGCTACCTCTGGAGATTCAAATCTTCAAACCTTTTATATGCAAGAATTACGCAGGGCTCCTGGAGCCATCAAATTGATTGGAAATGGCACTCTTCAAAACGACGGCAAACCAGAAGCTCTGAAATCGGCGAGCGATTATAGCTACTCTGCTTCCACTTATGCTGGGGATCATTTCCGCATGGCGGGGGATGCTGCAGGTATTTCCCTTGACGTTTGTCGTTGCCAGAAAATTGACCATTTTCAAGCTTTCATAGACCCATTCTTCTCCTCAGGTGTTCATTTGGCTTTTACCGGAGGACTCTCGGCCGCTCTGACGATTGCGGCGTCGATTCGAGGACTTTGCAGCGAAGAGGATGCCCAACGTTGGCACACCTCAAAGATTGATATTTCTTACAAGAGGCAGGTGTATTCGGTCACTGGGATAGCAGTCAACAGAGCGTTGTTGCAGGTTCCTTCTTGTAGTCCTTGGGACCTACAAACAGATCCGCAACCAGGATATGCCGGTTATGAGTGGTGTGGATGAAGACAATTTCGACAGAGCCTTTGAGCTCATTAGGCCAGGTGAGAATTTATATTTCTCTCTATCCACTGCAAAACCTCAGGCTGATCAACCATGTGGAGTGATACAAGGAACAGCAGACGTTGGTAAGACGTTGACAGAAGACGAAATCGAGGTACGTTTGTCTAGTGGTTATCTTCCACGACATCGACATCATCTCAATTCAACTGATAGAAAACCATGGACTTCTGTCATGATGTCTTAATTCCAAGTGAACCCGAAATGCATTGTGCAAGCACAAACAGGTAAGCTTTGCTTGTCAGTTCAACGGAATTATGGTACCAAGCTCAATAGATCGGATCCCGCGTTTACGTCCCCAACCGGCTCCAAGCTTACCACAAAATGGGGCCTTGGCCGCTTGGTTGGAGACACTGATAAGGACACTCGGATGGTATTCAATCAGCTCCGCGCGCAACAACCTATCCAAATGACGAACTTTGGGGCGGAGGAACACTTGGGATTTAAGGCTGTTTTGGAACGAGGCAAATTGGGTTTGGTGAATTCATAGGTTGGGTAACGCAGGTTTGCATAGATGCTGAATGAATTTGTTAATGTAACGCAGAGCCAGTCTGTATTAAGCAGACTCGCGGATACGTTCCAGTAGATCTGGCATATCTTGGATCAAGTATTAAATTGTCTGCCAATCAGGTAGTGTGGTCCTCCTAGTCTCCCCTAGCCAAACCACCCGAAGGAAGATAGTTGTCCCCATCGCATATTTCAAGGTATTTGCTTTTCATGCGGCACCGGTCACCATCTGTTCGTTGCTCCCGTCAAACCAGAGCCCCATCATGATTATGATCCCACAGGATCCCACTATCTGTCGTTACGCGCAGCGACTGCGATCTCATCGCCAACAGATCTCCACAGAGTCCGCACAAGCACAGACAAGTCCGAAACTGTCAGACCCCGGTCAACACATTCGACGTGGAGCGAAGAAGCATAAATTTGGCATCTCGTTAGCATGCATTCATAGGAAATCGAGTATCATATCTAAGGATGCCTCTAGTAAGTGTGTGTGTGCGTGCCAAACCTCGACACATCCTTTTGTGCTTGAGCCATTGGCCAACAGCCTGACGAGACTGAGGGGAGATGTCGTAAACCGCCGGTGACGCCTTATTTTGGAGGAACCATGGGGGAAAGGGAGCCAAGAAAAGAGAGAAACACTGACGAGCTTGCTTTGGAATGTCAAGGCGCGGAAGCAAGAGACAAACTTAAGGCAGCCCGCGGATGACTAGTAAGCGCCACGGCTGAGTCCGAAGGCTGCGTCCCGCGCTTGATCAGGGATGCTCTGACTCGTCAAATACTGTTCACTGATAGTTCCGTGTAAAGCGTTGACAATTATTCCGACGTTTCACGACGCAATTGATGGTGGCTCATTCAAGCTCATTTGACTTCTCACTCCCCAGTTAACGCTGAATTATTTAACACTGGGCCCATCATACCTGACCCCGAAGTACTACTAATATCCCTAATAGTCTTAACAGGAAAAACTGAGCGGATTCAGTATCCTCATTCCTCTACCATTTACGATGGATGAAGTTGTGCCAGGGGTCTGGATTGGAGATCTGCAGAGCGCTATGGATGTTGAGGGATTGAAGGAGAGAAACATCTTCAGCATTGTCACAGCGATGCGGGGTAAAGTTACCATTCATGCGGTGCGTATCGATTCAGGTCTTGTTCAGGTCGCCGTGTTTCTGTGCCCCAAAAAAATTCTCTAGTATATGTACGGAAAAGGATCTGAGGCAGAAGCTGATGCAGACACCTCTAGGCATTTAACAAATATCAGATCAATGTTGATGATAGTCCGAATGAAGATGTCCTCGTGCACTTCCTGCCGTCGATATCATTTATCCAAAACGAGCTTGACAAGAGTCGTGGTGTGCTCGTGCACTGTGGGGCTGGAATTAGTACGTTCAAGCTTTGTTGACTCACATCATCTCTTCTTCCGCTAGTGGATCGATTTCTAACGTCTGATCATCACACAGGCAGGAGCGCAACGATCATCGCAGCGTACCTCATGTACTCGCTTAAGCTCGACCCGGCGAGCGCTGTAGACATGATAAAGACAGTGAGGCCCATTGTTGAGTAGGCCACTTTACCTCGTTCCTGAACTACCCATATAAGGATGCTTCTGCAGGCCAAATGAAGGGTTTATGGAACAGCTCAGGGTGTTTCACCACTCATCATACAAGTTCACGCGGCGAGATAAGGCCACCCGCATGTTCTACCTGGAACGGACGATGGAAGATATCATGAGTAAGTCTACCTTCCGCCCCGCGTGTAATAATCGATACTCCAGGTCCAAGATCGGTACTGATCGATTGAATCTTAGATGGAGATGGAACGATTCCAGAGAACGCAATGTTCGCCAAACATCCCCGTACACCATCTGATTCTGTACCGAACACACCGATGATCGTGCCAAGCCGTCGAATACGATGCAAGATGTGCAGGTAAGTCATCCTGAGTCATCTTGCGCTATATCATACATACCACCCTTTGCAGGCAAGAGCTAGCGACGCGCGAGCACATGCTCGATCACGGGCAACTAGGCCCACCGACGCCTGCTTTGCCCTCGCTATCGCCTGCCACGTCGAGGCGCCCGTCTGCGAACGACCGCGGCACGTCCTCGCGGCGACCGTCCATGAGCCTCAGCGGTCGGGCGTTGATAGAATCACTCTCAATGACATCGTTTTCAATGACATCACTCTCAATGTCAGCGCTTGATACTGAGGATGATCACGAGTCAGATGAGATTGAGAATGGGCACGCAGGTGACCTGCCTCATTCTGGAGTCGACGTGAAGTCCGTGCGATCATCCTCATTGTCAATGGAAGGCCTCGGGAAGGACCTATCGGATGCACTCGACGTAGCTGTCGCCACCGATGGAGGTCCATCAACAGGGACGGCCACACAATCCGAGACGGTGCGTGTGCTGTCGCCTGTACATGAGAGCAAGGACGCATCGAAGACCAGCGGACCGCCGCCACTCCAACCAAGCACACAGTATGCGAACCCGTTGGACCTGGCGGCTGAACTACATTCCCATCCGAAACTCGCTGCGCTACGCACGCCTCCGTCGTTGAGTATGACAGGGATAAAACCGGTGGTCAGCCCACCGATCCTCATGAACCCCAAGTGTTCTGGGTATTTTGTCGAACCAGTAGGTGTTTCTTTGTCTGCCGTTGATCCGCAACCAATCATACCATTTTAGATGAAATGGATGGAGCCATTTCTGGAGAGTGGTCAATTAGCAGGGAAGATTATTTGCCCAAAATGCAGTGCCAAGCTCGGCAACTATGACTGGGCTGGCGTATGCTGCAGTTGCAATAGAGAATGGGTGACACCAGTACGTTGCATTCACTCCCAAATCCCAATACCATATATAAACTCACTACACGCCAGGGCTTTTGCATACACCGATCTAAAGTTGATGAAGTAGTAGTGGGTTGAGCAGCCACAGATCAGATATAACTTACTATGTACGGGACTTGATTATTTGAACTTACTCAGTAGATGGCGAATTGGATGGAATTGAGCAAAGGAGTGTGGGTATATTTAATAGCGTTCCGGTGAGATACAAGGAGCGGGTTCGGTTTTTCGAAGTCTTGTGTAACTTGGCAAAAGAAAGAAAGAAAGAAAGCATACATGAAACGAAAAAAGTCACAGAATATAAGGGATTTATATCATGATATAACGAAGACCATTATCAGGGAGGATAGGCTGCGAGAAAGCGAGATATTGTGCGCAAATAGCAAAAACAGGCAAGGGAAGAACGAGGAAAAGGGCGTTGATCGCTCAACTACCGATCACTAGCAGTGTTAGGTACAGTCTTTGTAGATCGTCGAGAGCCAAAGCGAAGCTTCCCATCGTCCCCTCGACCCCATGAGAACAAGCCGCCGGTGTCGTGAGAGTGTGCACTGCCTGTTCGTGATCGGAGCGACCACGCAGGAGACGCCGGCCGTACAGGAGCGTTAACTTCAAGAAGGTGGTCACCATTGTGGGAGTGGTGATGGTGATGTCCAGAATGACCGACAGTATGACGTCCATCGCAACAGGCGCGCACGTTTTCCAAGCCCTCGAACCCGTCGTCCGACCGAGATTCGCCATGGAGTTCAAACTCAAGGTCATCATCTTCTTGGCTATGACCCAATACTCGTTCGAAGGACTTGGTGGGACTGTACGGGCTCTCGGGCGCTGCCCATCGGAGGTATTCTGCGGCTGGTGTCCCAGACCGTTTGCCTACAGATCCTCGCATAGAGATTTGTGATCTACTCCGACTGCCCCGCGGTGTGGTACTGAAAGCACCGCCGTTCTGGCCACTTCGGCCACTTCGTTGACTTGTGGGACTTGTATCAGTCAAGTGGCGGTGATCATCATCTGTAAGCTCCGCGCTTTGAGACATGGGGCTCATGGGCGCCGCATTTTCATTCTGACTGGTTGAGGGTGTCATCGGAGGGCTGGGACGAGCAAGCAAGTATTTCAAAGCCTGAAAAGGTATAAGCGTCCACCTAAAAATTAGAAGGGAGCGACGGACATTGAGCCAAATATCGTGGCGCTCCTTGGTAGGAGCAGTAATCTTCATTTCTCTCTGGGCAGTAGATATCACGACACTGTACTGGTATAAGCCAGGAGGCATAGGATTGGGATCCAAAACAGAGCGAACGCCTTCAATGTAAGCTGCAGTCACATAAGCCATCAATCCAACATTAATCAGAAAGATATCGCATCAATTTACTCACCACTCTTGGCACTTGACTCTGAGACGTTTGACGATCCAGGGTCGGCAGAGCTCCAGTACAAAGTCTTGGTATACGGATGCACCCAGAAGAACCGCTTGTGTCTCTTCTCTCCATAGCCCTTGCCGATGGTGCGCCGGGTATATTTGTACAAGAACTCGCCGATCATGGTCTGGGTGATCGCATGGATGACAGCGGGGTCTGTCGACATACTATTTCTGTTGTTGTTAATTTGTTCGACATTCTTTCCAGGCGTAGTAGGCACGGGTGTGCGGTTCAAGAAGACATTGTGGTCCGAAGACATGGACGACCGCGGCGAAAGCGCGCTTCTATCAGAAGCCAGAGACGTGCTCGACATCTCCTTCCTCTGCTGCTCGCGCACACCCCATGACGGTAAACCAGACGGTGGAGCCGAATTTTGTGCATACGCTGCAGCATTGGCAGCAGACCGGAAGCTGCTTGTAGATGGTGGCTGCCGCAAATTCGATTGGGGCGGGGGCATGCTTGAGCCATGTTGCCTTGGGCCGTACGCTCCCCCTCTGCCATGTACGGAAAGCATTGTGCCAAAGGTCGGTGTGGTGGCACGTTGGATAAGTTCTGGAGGTGGGGGAGAGGATGGACGAGGTGGCGGCGCGTCCGATGTTGAGGATGTAGTAGCCATTCTCCGGTCAGGGATGAAAGGGGGTGGTGCCATAGTACCAGACGGAGGCGGCAGGCGAGGTGGCGGTGGCAAGGCCATCATAGGGGGACGAGTCTTGTCTACAATGGAGGGTACGACAGAAGCAGTCCTTGAACGACGAGATCCATCGTCGGCGCCGGAAGAAACTGCAGACTCGACTGACTGCCGGTGGTCTGCATTGGATGTAACAGTACGAATGATGCCGAAGCTTGCGGTACTGAGACTGGAGTCGCGGATAATAGAGGGGGAAGGAGAGGCGGGCACTGCAGTGGTGGGTGCAGGGACAAACTGGAACTGTTGTACTGTTGTGCCAACTCGGAAGAGTGCGGGGGACGCAGGAAGGGAGGGTGCGGGAGTGGGAGTTGGGGTCACGGACGATGCAGAGGTGTCTTGCCAGCTTGCAATGAAGGGCGAAGCAGTGATGGTATCCGTTTGAATGGATATCTCCTTCAGCTCTGGTTTGGGGGGCTCGATAACCTTCTTGGACACTTCGACTGCCTTCATGACTTCAACTGGTACCTCGACCTCCTTGATAACTTCCACGGTTACTTCTTTGATGACCTCGATCGGGACCTCCTTGATGATCTCTATTTCCTTGATGACCTCAACCGAGACCTCTTTGATGACCTCCACCTCCCTGATGACTTCAACAGGCACCTCGACTTCCCTGATGACTTCAACAGGCACCTCGACTTCCCTGATGACCTCAACGCGAACCTCCTTTATGACTTCCACCTCCTTTATGACCTCCACGCGAACCTCCTTTATGACTTCCACCTCCTTGATGACCTCGACTTCTCTGATGACTTCTACTTCCTTGATGACCTCGATAAGCTTCGGCTCTTCAACACTCTCCATACCGATACCCCTCTCCTCGTACGTAGCCGTGTCACGATGGCGCAACTCCCGACGCTGCGTCGCAGACGCCATTGACGACCGCCTCGAGATCACCAATGCCTTGATGCTTTCATCATCGCTCTCCGAAAAGTCATTGTCCGACATCGTCAACACAGAGTGGAAGTCCTCCCGTGACTCTGTAGCAAGGCTCCCCCGCGCGTCGTGGTAGTCGTCTACATCCGTGTCCGTCTCCATACCGGTCTCCGTTGCTCCGTCGTCAATATCAACCTCGATGTCGCTCTCCTCCTCAGAGGTGAAACCGCCCGGGATGGGCCGCCGGCCAGTAGCTTCACCGGGGATATGTATGGTGCTGTCACCCTCTGACGAGCGAGAGAAATCAGACTGCGTGAGCGTTGTACGCCTCATCGGGCTCCGTGCGATAAAGACGCGATCGGGTGCCTGCATTTGATAGAAGCCTGTGCGCGCTGGGACGGGAGAAGTGGGCTCGTGCTGTACAGCAGTTTCCATGTGCGAGACAGGGAACTCGTCAGTCTGGCATGAAGTTTCAGAAGTAGTAGGGGATGCTGGTGCAGGCTCGAGGGCTTGCTCGGCTTGCACACCCATGTCGTTCGCTAGGGAAGAGGGTGAGGGTACGAGTAACGTCACGTCCTCGAAGTCCGTCTGACATGCCATTTCAGCGGTCACCTTGACTTCAACATCTTCAGCGACAATACCGAGCTCTGCAGCCAGGGCCTCAGGTTCCCCCACAAGGGACGCCGGTCTGGCTTCTTGGAAGGCAGCACCACCACGAGAGCGTCTTGATGGGGCTCCACCGCGTCCAATGCCGCGAGGCGAGGAGCGGGTCAGCACGGAACGGCGAAGCGGGCTGGACTGGCTTGGGAGCGAGCTGTAGGACGCAGACTTGCGGAGAACATTGGCAAAAATGGGGTCCATACCGTCAACGCTCGTTCGCTTTGAGGAGGCGGAAGGTGAAGAGTCAAGGGTCTGCTCTTCTGGCTCACCCTCGTCGGACAAGAGATCATCGGCGAAGTCGGGGAGAAGCGGCACGGGTGGAGGAGGTGAGGCATTGTGATCGAATGCAGGACTGGGGCTTTGCGCTGCCATGCCGAGCCTGGTAATAAGGGAGGACCTTCCCCTACCTCTCCTGCCCCTGACTCTGCCACCACCAGAACGGTATGGCGTCAGCCGGCGAGGATGCTTGGTCTCAGTTTCGTCATCCTCGTTCGTCTCATCTTCTGGAGGCTCGTTTTCATCATGCACATACCCAGGGGAAGACTCCAGTTTGCGCCTGTACTCCATCCGCATCTCCTTCTCGCGATGCAAACTGCCTTTGAGGGTGCTGATCTGCCTCTGGGCATGGGCAAGCCGCTGCTGAAGGGCCTCAATCTCGTTATTCGGGTGGTTGCTCGCATGAAATGGACGTGATGGTGACGGGTCAGGGGAAATGTCTACAAGATCCTCGAATGCGTCAGGCTGGAACACGGCCGAATTGTCCATTTTCCGCCTGTTGTTGGTGCTAGCCACGCTAGTGAAGACATCATCATCCTCTGCAGCAGGGGTCAAGTACTCTTTGCCCTGGCTTGCGCCAGGCGTAAGTGGGCTCCCAAATCGTGGACCGAGGCGACGGCTCGCTTTCTCTACCTCCGCCTTCATTGTATCAAGCGCCGACTGCAAGTCTGACTTGTCGCGTTGTAGACCCGCAGCATGCTTACGTGCCTGTGCCACGTCTGTCTCGTGCTTAGCCTTCTGTTCATCATGTGCAGCTTGGATGCGCTGTGCTTCGTTCTTGTGCTGATCTGCTACCTCTCGTGCGTTGTTAAGGAGTTTTGCCATACGCTTCTGCTCGCCCTCGAGGCGCACATTCGTTGACTGTAAGTCTGACACCTGGGTACGGAATTCTTGAACAGTGACTTCGAGGTTCCAGTTTTCTTCTTTGAACTTGTCTGTGGCAAGTGAGTTTCACGAGGCAAAGGAAGAGCATAAAAGACTGACCAGAGCTCTGTTCTTGTGATCGAAGCGCGGTACGTAGGGACTCGACGGTCTTTTCGAGGTCGTCTTTCTCCTCCTTCATGTCCTGGATCGCCTTATCACGCTCGCCGAGAAGACTCTGAAGCCGTCGTACTTCGGTGAGGAGTCCGCTTCCAATCTCGAACGCAAATTCTGATAGAAGCTGGTGAGCTGTGAAAGCGAAACAGATCAGAACAAGGGAAACTTGCCGACGTCGTCTGCTCGATGGGCAGCATTTTTAGCACGACGAGACTGGGCAGCAGATGAAGCTGAGGCTTTGGAGCGCTCGGGCTCCTCTCGAGGAAGATCATTGATGGGTAGGGCTGGAGATGATGGTTGGGTAGGAGGACGCTAGAGATAGTAAATTACATGTTAGCGCGTGGTGTATTATGGAATTCATAGGCGAGGCGTGGTGCATGTGGCATCACCAACAACAGGCGCGCTAGCATAAAAATTTAAAATGAAGGACTCACTTTTTGGCCAAAGGCACTGGATAATTGCGCGTTCTCCGCGTCCCAAGCAGCAATGGTCTCTGCTAGTTCACGATAACGTTCGCGCGCGTCAGTATCGAGTTCCTCGTCTTCCGCATGTTCGGCATCAAATTCCTGGAGTTGCCTTATCTTCTCTTCAAGCTCTATCTGCTGTGCAAGAACCCGCTGACCGAGAGTTCCTGCCTGTTGTAACTGCTTTTCCTTGTTGTCGAGGAGCAGTTGGAGACGAAACTTGCGTTGGCCTGCTGAAGAAAAGGCCTGGGTAGAGAAATCTGGCATGTGCGGTAGAACTTCTGCAAGACCGTCATCTGATGGACTTGCCATGCCTGCGCAGGCAGTCGACGATCAAAAATCTGCAATGTCTTGAAGAATGGTTAGTCTCAAGAAACGCGACGCGGCCTTGTCCCCCAAATCAACATGTGCTAACCGAACTAAGTTGTATTCAATTGGAATATATTTCTCACAGTACTTTCGGTTCCAATTCAGCCCTGAGCACTACTTGATCAAGTGGCAAGCTTCAAGTCAAAGAAAGTGCTTGCGTTTCAGTGCTTCAAGTTGGTTCCATCACAGGCTGCAGCATTGACTTAGTGGGTTAGCTGTGGGTTTCCCCACTCATTCCGCCGTTCTTCCTAGGACACTGTTATGTAGCTCAAAGTTCCTCGTCGCCGTTTGCACGTCTCTCGATTTCTCCCCTTCAAGTTCAACACACATCCTCCGCGTTCTTGGTGTTGTGTCTAATTACTGACCAAGGCGTTACTGCGGCTTAAGATAATAGCAAGGACGCAGGTGGTGGCCTTTGAGACCGATTGCGTGTGCTGCGCCTGAGGCTGTTACCAGCAGTAGTTCAAGTCAAAACATCGTTAGTGAGTCCATTAAGTGCAGGGGTTCAAGCTTGTGTTCAGATGACCACTATCATATTGATAACGTTTTGGCAGCGCACATCACGGTGTTTACCTGGTCGCGATGATCACTCGAATCCGGTACCCTGACAGAATCAATGAATCTTTATGTAGGTGGGTTCGATGACTTAGCTGTGTTGGTCACGGAATACTGCGCAATAGCTCAAGTAACATCGCTACTTATACTTAGCTCCTAGCGCTACGCTCAATACGAATCGAAGCTCAATTTCGCTTATCCTACCAATTTGGTCGTGCTAAAGCACCACGGTGATTCGGTACCCATCTTGGCTGTCCTTATCGTAGTCGCCTATCTTTTGGCTGTCCCAGACGATACCAGCAGTTCTTCAACCATAAATGAGTTCAGTGCAATCCATTTTGCGGTTAGGTGTTGACGTAGGAGGAACAAATACGTGCGTAGTACCCAATTTGAACGCACTGCATGACTCCGCGGACTCAAGAAACGTTTACCAGCGATGCAGTCCTCCTCGATCTGTCAGAGGGTTCGCGTCGAGGGCAGGTTCTCGCATCTGCAAAATACCTCACTACAGCGGACGTCACTCTGGGAATTCAAAACGCCATTGAGTCTGTGTTGACACAGGCCCAGAGCAAGTCAGACATACAAGCGCTTTGCATTGGCACGACAGTGAGATTCGATTGGTACACGCACCATCTTGCGTCCTGATTCGCGGGCATGCTAGCACTTTGTAAATGCATTAGTAGAAAGAGATCCTCGGCGTTTGGACAGAGTCGCAGTCATTCGCCTATGTGGCCCTTTTACGCATGGAACGCCACCATTTGTAGGCTTTCCGCACGAGCTGCGAGAACGTGAGTTGTTGCTGTGGAACGTGCGGTGATGTCCTATGCTCACGTCCGCTTCCCGCAGTACTCGAAGGTCCCCACTTCCTGCTCTCAGGGGGCCTGCAAATTGACGGAAGTGAGATTGCTTCTATTGTCGTTGCGCAAGTCGAATCCGCCTGCGACGAAATCAACCGTCAGGTACGGAAACCGGAGTTGGGCACGTTAAGTGTGACTGAGACAATCTGCAGGGCATACACGCAGTTGTCGTGTCCTCGGTGTTCGCCCCCATCGACTTTGAGATCCAACAGGAAAAAACAGTCGCAGCGATCGTGCAGAAGCGCATTCCGGGAATCGACGTCGTATGTTCCAAAGACGTTGCTGCCATCGGGCTGCTGGAGCGCGAAAACGCGTCTATCTTGAACGCCGCGTTATTGCGATATGCGAAGAAGACAGTGATAGGTTTCGAGAAGGCAGCCCAGGCACTCGAGCTGAAGTGCCCCGTTTTCATCACCAGCAATGATGGCACCTTGCTCAGCTGTGCACAGGCAGCGCGTCTTCCTATTCGAACCTTGTGCGTGTTTCTCTTAAGGAGGTCTCGCTGACAAGGGTTATCATAAGCGATTAAC
This sequence comes from Auricularia polytricha, assembly GCA_003316125.1. NCBI lineage: Eukaryota > Fungi > Basidiomycota > Agaricomycetes > Auriculariales > Auriculariaceae > Auricularia > Auricularia polytricha. The sequence continues at coordinate 104,388 of QFEN01000325.1, forward strand.
GATTTCCTTCGAAGTTCGTCCGGCCCAACGAATTCTATGCGCGGCGCTGCGTTCTTGGCCGCACTGGAGTCAGGCATCTCAAAGCAATCCGCACTAGTAGTTGATATCGGCGGCACAACGGTATGTCGCTGAGACAACCTTCAACTTCGTGGCAACAAATTCACTGTTGCCTTATCCCAGACAGACATCGGAATGTTGTTGTACGTAAAGAAAACTTAGAAGGTTTGGCAACCATGCTGACGCTGCTTGACAACCCATTAGACCTAGTGGATTCCCTCGCCAAGCCGCCGCTCATCACGAGTTCTGTGGGGTTTTGCTGAACTTCTCTATGCCACATGTTACCAGGTGCTGGTGTTGACAGTATGTCAGGCGTTCATGGAATTGATTGTCTGTGCTCTAGTATTGGCCTTGGCGGGGGTTCCATCATCCGAGAGGACCCGATCACAAAAAAGGTCACTGTTGGTCCTGATTCCGTTGGCCATCGGATCACCTCTGAATCTCTAGTGTTTGGTGGCTCTACACTGACCGCTACCGATGTCGCTGTTGCAGCAGGTCACGCTTCAAACATTGGAGACGAAAGTCTTATTTCCGAAATTGGTCAGTCGATCATCAAAGGCGCTCAAAGTGCTATCAAGAAAATGCTCCAGAACTACCTTGATGCCATGAAAACGTCTTCCCAAGATATCCCAGTCTACCTGGTCGGCGGAGGGTCCATCCTTGCTCCGGATGTTCTTACGGGCATCAGCCGGGTTCACAGATTCCCCCACTTCGACGTCGCGAATGCTGTTGGTGCTGCCATTGCCCAGGTAATGAGGAAATGACCTTTGACCTTCTTCCTCTCGCTGATACTCAATCTCGATCTGAAGATATCAGGCATCATTGATTCCTTCGAAGACACATCCACAACACCCATCGTACAAGTTCGCGCTGATGTCGAAGCCAGGGCTATCGCTCAAGCTATTGCTTCCGGAGCGGATCCGCACCGCGTCGCCATAGTAGAGAGTGAGGTCATTCCGATCGCCTACACCAGTGGTCGTTGCCGTTTCTACGTCAAGGCCGCTGGAGACTGGAGCGGTGTCGACAGTCCAAGTTGGACGGAGGTCGATGATCCGCTGTGTCTTGAAGCTTCTACCGGGGAGACCGTCTCCCGGCCACAAATGGTAGCATCCGCTGCCGCCTCCGCTGTTGTGGCGCCGGTCATGCGTACTGCGAGTGACATCCTGGAGTATGAGCCAAGGATTGAAGGGAGAGAATGGCTCTTGTCTGAGGTTGATTTGGAGTGGATTGCAGATGGCTGCTATGTATTGGGATGCGGCGGTGGCGGGTCTCCCCTGCATACTTTCCTGGAGCTCAGAGAGCTCGTAAGGTCAGGTGAAACAGCACGAGTGATTGACTTTTCGTCAGTTTCGTCTAATGCATTGGTTGGATGGGGTGGATCCATGGGTAGCCCAGAAGTGTCCTCTGAAAGACTACTTGGCAATGAGTCAGTATTTCCGCTGCATGAACGAAAGGTAGTGCCTAATTGTTATGACCATTAGGTATCAAGAGGCTAGCATGGAATTGTGGTCCCTGATAGGGGTAATGTGATCTTGACTGGTCCGACCATTGTAATGTTCTAATAATACGCTTCTAGATTGCGAAACCAGAAGCGCTTTGCGGACTGGAGATCGGGGGTGCCAACGGTATGATCAATGTATGATGTCTAGTTATACGTCAAGCGAAGGCCGATTATTGACATGGGTGTAGATGATTTTGGGATCGACGAAATACTCCGATATACCCTGCTTAGATGGGGACTTCATGGTATGTGGCAACATGCAGGCGATTAGCTGTCTAAATCATCACCTACATGCAGGGCCGTGCATACCCCACCGTGAGCATCATTTTGGTCTTGGATGTATGCTCCAATTTACGATTATGAAAGTTATACCAAACCACGGCCAATGTCTACGATTTCAGTGGCACAGGAGCCAAGATGCTCCCGAGTGTCATATCTAGTGGAGATGGGAACCTCATGGTATCTTTCCCTCCCACGTTCTAAGTCAGTCGATGAACTGTCTCCAGATTATGACAAAGGCCAAACGTGACATCGATGTTGATGCCTCTTTCCGTGCGGCATGTGTTGAAATGGGGTGAGTGGCAACATGTGTCATAAGTATCGTGCGTGATGATTATGGGGTGCCTCGCGTGCATTAGGACGCATGTAGGACTGGCCAGCTGCCCTCTGAAAGCCGATTATGTGGATAGTGCCATGATTAAAAATACAGTATCATTAAGCTGGCGTATTGGACGAGCTATTGCACTTGCTCGCAAACAATCAAGTTTGTCTCGGATTGGATCAATTCTTGTTGACGCTGTAGGTGGCTCCAACTCTGCAAAAGTGTTGTTCATGGGCAAAATTACCGATGTGAGAAGGCGGTCAGTTTTATTTGGATCTCTTGTTACGCAGCACTATTGATTTGCTTCAGTCTCTACAAGGGTCATACGATTGGAGAAATTGTCATCACCGCGCTGACCGTGGATGACGATGTTGACGATGACGATCCTAATTGTCCCATGGAGCGCTTCACCGGAACACTCACCATTCCATTCAAGAACGAGAATCTTTATGCAGAACATACTGCGGATGATGCAATAACCACTGTGAGAGCATGTTCCTTTGCTCCCGAGATGGTGCTAAAAGTATCAACGTGAAGATGGTCGCGACTGTCCCCGATCTAATCGCTGTGCTCGATGCTCAAAATGGGTCTGCTCTCGGCACGCCTGAGTACAAATATGGGTTGCGGGTTCTTGTGCTCGGGATCACCGCGGCTCCCCAGTGGACCGGTTCTGAACGTGGCATTGCTCTCGGAGGCCCGATCGCGTTTGGGTGCGTACCGTGGTTGTTCTCATGGAGCCATTCGCCGTCATAATTGAAACCATGTGCATAGATTCACACACATTCCGTACAAGCCGCTGGGCAAGTACACACAGCCTCGGTCTGTGATCGAAGAGTATGCCTGTAATAGTTGACTTCTCGTAGGATTAGGCAGCTGGATCTGGGGTAGTAAAGCCCCCGGGCTATTCTGCTCCCCTTTGACTGGGCAGAGTTACCTGCACATTTCCGTTCTCGATCAAGATGTTACTGGGTAGAATTATTAGTATCCGTCTGTTGAATGCGTGCACAGAAGAACGTTCCTCTGGAAATATATATATGGCAGTTGGGTAGCTATTGTCAGTCTCTGGGATTTCAGTTTCAAGTCCCAATATCTAGGTAAATGTTCTGTTCTTGGCCAAGAACGACGCACACGCGAGAGTCTGCAGTTTGCTTGCACTCAGCAAATCACAATTGCAATGGGATTCATCCATGCCGTAACTACTATACACTGGGCATCAAGAGGCGCCAGTTCTATGATATAATTCGTTTTCGATGCGATCGCCAAATTTGCCGTGCGTGCGTGATGCGTAGTCTTATTCACCCTTCCAGCGAAATGTAGATCCGATCCCCCCCGGTTTATAGTATTGGAACCAGCCATTCTAGAAAATTATCCTCAAGGTTTAGACCTTGACTCACAGGTAAGTCATTTTGAATGAGGGCGGTTTACGCAAGTCCCCAAGTATAGTAAAACAAAAGACGCTTGTACACATAGCGACTCCAAATGCTAGAACATTAAATAAATCGTACAGCGCATATAAAATTATTCTACTCATCATATCATTATATGTCCGTGATGTAGATAAGCAAGGCGTCAATGCTACTTGTCAGGCTGACGAAATTATATCAGCAATGGGATATGTTCTCATGAAATGAGGCAAGAGCAAAAACAAGACATAAAATGCAAGATGCGATGGCGAACCGTGTTTGCGTCAAAGGTATGCGTCAATAAGGTATGCAGAGAGTAAATATCCACGCGCAATAGTCAAGCTTCCTCGTTCTTCCGTTTTGCTGCTATCCGTTTCCGCTTCCACGCTGGGATGAAGTCCACGTTACAGAGTAAGCCCACTGCTATGGCGTAGAGAACGCCAAAACAGATAGCCGGTATCGTGCCGAAGTGATAGGCCTTGATGAGGGCAGTAAGGATCTGGTCCTCGTATTCGGGGTAAGAAGCATGACTGTCTGCGAGCTGAAGCCCCTGATTCACCAACGAGTCTGGGAGCTTCCCGCGGAGCGATTCCGTGAAGCTAGTCTCGTATATTGCTGTGAGCAGTGCAGTGGCAAATGTGCCCCCCAATGTTCGTAGAAAAGACAAGAACCCGCTTATTCCCGCGATTTGATGTGGTTTGACGGACATGGGTCCAACAACGAGGGAAGGCTGGTAGAGCAGACCAGATGCAATGCCCGTGATGATGGAAAAGCCAATAGTTGTCGCTGCAGGCGTGTACTGTCCCACCATCAACATTAAACCACTGCCCAGTGCATATAAAACGCCGCCCACTACGCCAATGAGGCGCACCTGCCCAGTGTGTGCGAGGATGTTAGCCCCTGCGACTGAGGATATACCGAGCGTAAGGATGAGGCCCAGCATCTGCAGCCCGGATTGAATGAAGTTGGAACCTTTGATATCAATGAAGTAACGGGGAAGGAAGAAGACGGAACCGAAGTAGCCAGCTCCAGTGAGAAAGTTGATCAAACAAGTGATGGGGATATTTGGTATGCTGAAGAGGCGGATGTCAACGACAGGGTGTTCGGCTACCTTGAGCTCGTATAAAACAAAGATAGGTATGAGGAGACCTCCAACAAGGAAGAGAGAAATGATGGGCGCTGACTAGGAAATGCAGTATTTGTCAGTATGAAATGCTTGTGAAGCTATGTACCTACGTTCCAAGGGAACATCTTATTTCCCATCTCGATGGCAATACATATCATGCTCGAGACTGCAACCGCAAGTACAGAACCAATGTAATCCACTTCTCCTAGCTGCGCAAGTAACCCGATGCGTTGTTTCCGATGAGGAACAGGGTACCGGAGGCATGTTGTCCCAATGGCCAGCGTGACTCCAATGAGCATGAGCGTGATCCAGAATATCCATCTCCAGTTGGCATCAACGGAGAGGACTGCGCCTAGCACGGGCCCAATCGCTAGACCGATTGCAGAGGCGCAGTTGAAAAATCCCAACCACAGACCTCGTGAGTCTGCCGTTGTCAAATCCAAAATAATGATCACGCCGACGGATTGTCTTCCAGCGGCACCTATGCCTTGAAGAAGGCGAGCACCAATCAATGAATTCATGCTCTGAAACGCGTGGGTACGTCAGAAAACCCAGTGCACGCGCGAGACCAAAGAGGAACGTACCGTGGCCAGCCCGCACCACAGAGTTCCAGCACCAAAAATAAGCATTGTACCGTTGAACACCTGGGCACGCCCAAATATGTCAGCGAACTTGCCGAGAAGGGTTTGTGTGACAGTGAAGCCCAACAAGTACGATGTTGCGAGCCAGTTCTGGTTAGCGAGGCTGTCGAAGTCAGCTGCAATGATATGCATGGCAGTGGTGGCGGTGGTCTCGTTGAAGTAAGCAGTAAAGTTGCCAATCCATAAACTCGCCATGATCAGAAAAAAGTGGGTACGCGTGACTACCACACCGGGCTGCTGTTGTTGTGCGCGTTCAAGTGTCTCCCGCTGGCAGGCTTCCAGTGACTGATTGTGAAGAGAAGGAGGTGAGGAAACTATTGGCAACTTGTCTTCGCCAATGACGATGCTGTTGTTCATGGTCGCGCATCGCGATAGAGTAAGAGCAGGTGATGAGCTCATGAGGGCTGAGAACTAGCGATGGAATGTGAAAACCTAATGTATTAGTAGGGCAAACATCAAGGTGGTTCAAGGCGTCAGCATGCGAGAATTGGAAGCGCACCCTCGAAAGTCTGGAAGTCTGGGAATGTCAGAAGAATACGTGACTGAAGCTGACTGAATGAAGGTGCACTTTGAGGAAATACGGCGCTGCTTGAACCCATCGGCGACTTGATACATACACACACGAGTACTGTCCCTTGCACACGGATCCGCGGGGACGAGGGACAGATCCCGAAACACTATGTGCGGAAACTCGGCGAGAGTTACTTCAGGCACTTATTTCCGAAGATGCATACGGTTAAGGCCTCTGAGCCAATTTCACGAGTAAAAAAGGAGGCCACAGTGACAGAAGTACCTGTAGCAACTCAGAGGAACGGAGCGTCCGCAGAAGACCTATTGTGACCAAAATTGATTTAGCCTAGTTCTTGACCCATTTAGTGTTGACTGTCCGCGGAAATCATTTGCCCTCATCTGCGGAAGGGGGTGTGAGATCTGATATTATAGATAGCACGGGACATGGAAACGCACTGCACATGCTCGGAAAACGGAAGCTTTCAGTACGACTTGCAGACAAACCAAGTGCCCGGCTGGAGACATGCAAATTTCGAACGGGTTCCGACGGTCTGCCATACGCCGGTCAGCAGCCAGATGGCTTTCTGCTCGTTGCAACGTCCGTTGACCAGCAGCCTGATCATCGATATCGCTTGCCGTACTTCGGATTCACTTAGAAGCCTCAAGCTAGAAGGGCAATGTAGTACCAGTTGAAGAAGCTACCTGAAATTCTCCTGTTTACTCAATGTTTACTCAATCAACCGAAACCAAGCATCGCAGTTTGAACGTCCCCGGGCCGTGCCGGCAAATAGCATAGAATGGTTATGAACTGTCCAGTGTTCGACCGCCCGCGAGCCTCGAGGAAAGCAGGTGTATGAAAAACGAGGTGAGCGGAGTGATATAAAAGTCTAGCTGTTGTTAATCGATTGTACCTTTCCATCATGCTGTAAACCGTTGTCGAGTCGGTCACGGTGTTCACCCAAAGGATTCTAGATCTGCCCTTCCGTTCTTCTGACGGCTCTCGACTTGACACGATACGGATTTCGGCCGTCCTTCTCTTCGCTTGCATTGAAATGTTAACACTCGTTGCTCCCCGCCAAGCACCTGGAGTCCACATTCTCAATTGGCAAAGACCGCACACAATCAGAGACAATCAGCCATAGTACCAGATCTTTCTGATTCCAGTCCGCTGGGTCTTGTTGGTCCGTTTTCTTCAATTGGTCATGTGTCAATAGTGATCATATAGACTCCACTCCACGATGGAGGTGACTGGCTGTACTGGCCGCCGAAGAACATGATGGAACTTCTGATGTGTACACCGCCGGGTGTTCCCCTGTGTTCCCACTCTTTGAGGTCTATGCCGCATCAAGACCAGATTTCACTTGCGGAAAAGCACGTATTCACGCTGAAACGAGGAATTCTCTTTAGATGTGCACTTTGCGCCTTGCGCAGACAAATGCTGACATATATGTTCAAATCATACATCATGGCTACGTTTACGATCGATCTGTGGCAGCCCTTCACCTGTAAGTTCATATAAGTTTGACAGCACCTGAAAATCCCCCTGTAGGCCACTGTGCGTAGGGCATGATTCGTGATACCGCGGGCAAACGTGACTAACCTTTGTGATAGATTGTTGGAGGTTGATTCGGATGTGTATCCTTCAACCTCCGCGGATGTTTTACCTGACACGAAGATGGAGATCATGAAATTCGCTGATGTCTTGACTCCAAGGAAACAAGACTCCTCAATAACGGGGTGCTAGCTGTAAGGCTCTGCCATCACGCAGCCTTGACTCCTTGAGGCTTAAGATCCAGGCCGTTACCTGCTGTCACGTGTCCCGCCGTCAAGAGGACTGACTCGTGCTGTCACCAGAAACGGCAACATGCATGTTGCGTTGGACTAGTTCCGAGCCTCCAATAATGATGAACTAGTCAATGAATGGCTAAGCTGCAGATCATGTCGTGCATGTCTCTCGATCGCTTCATGTTGTTCCCTGGTGTTCCAAGGGCATTTTTATTGCCGAAACGATTCATTCAAGATAGTAAAGGCAGCAGTGTCGTGTTTACTACGGCGACCGCAATTCTAGCTTCTTGCTATGGGGTAAACTTGGTTCGCGAAGCCGATCGAAGCGGGTCCCTCTCAATCTCCAAAGTTGGTCTGTCGGACCTGTTAAATAAACTTTTCCCCTCTGTGCTGGTTCCTACGCCTATACTTAGTTCCAGGGGCTGAACGGTCGTTGGAGCTACATCAGCTTATGACATTGGCCCTTCGACTCCCGCGGATTATTTCTTTCTGTCACTACGCCACTGGTTGTCCGGGGTCCCTAACCCATGCGTATCGTTTTTGTTGTCAATGTGTTCATGTGCGTGACGGCGACCAAATTTTCAGCTTCATCAATCCCTTGTCTTCCAATTATTATTAATATTGGCCACATTCACCTCACGTGTACGAGGGAATGAAAGGGGCCGCCGAGTATGTCGTTATCAAGTTGTCAGTGATCTCGATAAGATAGAAATTCATAGGATCGCAGACCGGTCAGGGCGTGTGTGCTAACGGATGTGAAGTTATTACGATCAGTGAACCACAATATCAATACACACGGTACCATAGTGTCTCACAGCGTATACGTATCAACTTGCCAAGCGTCCATTATGTTACTGATGAGTCCACATAATTCATGATAAATCCTGATCAATTGATCAGATCCAGCGGCTCACATTGAAGCGAGATATGATAATCGTGCTTGTGATCTGTGGACAACGCCGATATCATTATGTATGTAGCAGCACGTCTTGGCAGCTAGAACGTAAAGATGTCCTTCGAGTTTCGGCACTATGGATTGCTCTTATCCTTAGAATCACTGAAGTGAATACAACATTGCCGATCAGCCTGCCAGTGAACATTTTGTGAGGTAAAGCACCTTTGTGTGGTTCATTGTAATGCCTGTCACATAAAGCCAAAAAAAATAGATCTTTAGAGCCAGTGTCCTCTCGGGTCGCAAAATAAAGGAACAACGATCTTCCTTCCTTATGGTCTGCCTACGGGAGACTAAGTACTCGGATTACGACCCCCTGCAATGAGCTCTGCCACTGGGACCGATCGTATTGACGGTGAACTGATAAATCTAATCGTCATAACCGGACTTTCCCGAACTGCCAGATGCCATGAATGATGATACTGGATGAATCAATGAACGACAGCAAAATCTTAATCCATTGGATTCCAGATAAGACTCATAGTACAGAAATACATCCACATCGATTGTGCAAGTCCGAGTTTCGGTGGCTTGGTGCCAAGTAGCCGAAATGATGTAGTCAGTATTTACAGGCTTCGGAGGTGGGAGTCGGGCCTGGCGCGGGCGCCCCGCGCGCCGTTAGAGATGCCATAGAGCGCGTTCAAAATCTGGAACAAATAAATCATTCCCTTTAGGATCATGTCAGCCGCTCGTGGAGATCTTTTGGGTCGGTAACCGTAACCGACATCTCAGCAGCCTGGCAACTCCAAGTGGGCAGCCATGCAGCGCAACTGCGTCAAGAATACCTCTATGATACGGCACATTCTGGCACTGCTTTAGCGGCCCCTTCAGAGTACAGCATTAAAGGTTGTGGCTCTTTACTTGCCCACATCCATAAGCAGCCGGACTGACTGACGAATCAGACTCTGCATAGCAGCACCAGTGGGAATCACGGGAGCTCGCGCCATTTGTTGAAGCGCTATTTCAGGAGACTATTAAACTTATGCTGGTACCAGGAATCGAAACGAAACATGGAAAAAGCAGTTAATTTGACGATATGAAAATTCAGGGCAGTGGAATATGATGCCAAGAGTGTGCCAGTTATACGGCGTGGTGTTACCACGGAGATCCTCGCAGGCTTGGTCCTCCTGATATCGACTCGCCGTTTGTAAGCTGTCGAAAGAAAGTGAGTCGAGAGTGGGAAGGAAAGGATGATGTACAATACCACAGCGTTAATCTGCTTGTGAGTCAAACACAAATCTAAGTTGCCAATCAGTAAGGAAGACCTGCAGTTCATACATGAAACCTACAATCCAAATATGACATGGCAGCGTTGTTCTGGTCTTCGACAAGCATGTCGCTGAATTCAATTTCCGTCCCGTCCATATTTTGTCGGACGAGAAGCATCTTCGGAGTGCGACCTCGCTGAACATAGCGGTACGTTAGTATATTCCTAACCTGAGCAGACAACCGAGTGTCAAGAACAGGAAGCCGGATCTGTAATGACAGAGATCAGAGACAGTACATCCTGGCCAACCCAGGCCCTCACGGTATTTGGATCTAGGGTCAGGAGGTCGTCCACGCCAAATAGGTCGAGAAGTAATTGCGGGGACACACTGGAACCGACCCAAAATATCATGAGATCTTCGTTATCTGATGGAAGGACGTAGGTAAAGAGGTTGTACCGAAAGGAGTGCGGCACAAACCTATTAGATAGACGCCGTGTGCTTCCATATATGTGTGGCTGTCCCGCATTAGTGACGGAAACGACATGTGGCCTGTTGCGGGGTCTGGAAGCGCTATGTCGTCTGCCAAGTCGTGTAGCGCAAGAAGGCGGGGATAGAGATGCTGCATTGTTGTGCGCACGCTCATAGATAGGATCTTCTGAGCATGATAGTTGCGCACGTCCGCGGACACATTACGACCTGCGAAAGCATGTTGATCGACGAAGCAAGAAATGGCCAAATACAATAGCACACCTTTGAGGGGTTTGCACTTCGTAATCGCTAGGGTGTATACAGGTAGAGCTCGAAATGCTTCAGGTAAAATTAGCTGTGAAGTTTGTTAATGAAAAGGAACGGAGATGATATCTGAAAAACTTGCCTGAGAGACAGCGGTAGCAGCCGCACAATTTCGCCTATAGCCGAGCAATATTGACGAACATCTATCAGTCAGCTCTTCTCGAATGTGAGCCACTCGGCGTGACGTTAGTTTTGCCATAGCTGGAATGAATGTGAGGGAAAATGAAGGTGGCAGAGAGAAGGTAAAGTCGGACATTCCCTTGCTAAATGACACACTACGGCATCCATATCAGCATACCTAAAAACGTTGGCGGCCAAGTCTGCCACTTGCAAGGCAAGGTTACATGTTCGGACACGGCGTTGACCGTCTGTTGTTGTATGCAGCACAGCACACTGCAAGAAGGCATACTCCCGAGCATCCAACTTCCGCAAGTGCTCAATATGCACGGATATGGCTTTATCGGAGTCAAGAATTCCAATGTCCAAGTCCGAAACAGAACGTTCATGGAAATTGCCATAATAATTTGATATTCGAAGGCCTGCACAACATGCTCCTTAGTCACTTCTTCGGAGAAGATATGCATCGAGAAACGCTTACCATTAGAACATCGCACGCGCAACAAACAATTGTACACCGTCGTCCTAGTTAGCAAACGCCGTAGTTGAGAAGTCAGAACGTGTTGATCTCGTGCAGGATTAAACCTAGGATGAAAAAATAGTTCGCCGCCAGTGGTAGAAGCTATGATGCCTGTGCAGCTGCTTAGCAATGAGGGCACTGGCAGCATGAAAAAGAAAGACGTGCCGATAGATCCAATATCGATAGGTTTGCTCATCCCAAGGAACATACTCACGCCAATACCCTCCTCGGAGCACTCCTCGGCAATGTCTCTCCATGTCTGATGGCGCGGGAGGAACATAGTTCGCTCTTTGTCCGTGCCATATGATGATGCGTGATCACCTAGTGGTTCAAGAGCGCCGGGTCCAATTGCAGGTAAGACACTCTGGAAAGCAATGATATGGCCACCTCGGCCTGCCTGCACGAGTAAACTTTAGCCTGGAATATGGGATTAGTAGCTGGGACGTACGAGCGAAGCTAGACCAGCAAGTAGCGCTCCCCCAAGCGCTGCATTATCAATGACGGTATCTAGATAACGTTCCGATAATGCCTCAAGTAGACCTTCAATGGCGGTCCTTAAACAGGGAATGAGAGTGTGTTGAGAATTAGGGTAGTAAACGTCCCTGACCTGGATTTCCAGGGATCTACAAACAAGCCCTCACGCAAAGGAATAAATATTTCCTCTAAATCGGAAACCACAATCATGCTCGCTAGCGATGAGGCTGGCTAGAAATTGTATACATCAACTTGATGCAATGATGCGAGTTTGCACGCTTACAGACAGATCATAAAAGTGCAAGGAAGTGTCATATGTCAAAATCGCAAGCTGGCAGCCTCGGGGAAAGCATGGTTCTGACCGAGTCCCGTCAAGGGAGGTACAGCCGTATAGCAGATCTCGCAGGACATCGCAGGTTGACTTAAGAAAGCCCGTTCGTATGGCTTCCACCGAGACGTCAAGGGCAAAAAGGAAGTTCAGGGATTTGGGCTCGCGTGCTTGAGAGGAAGGAGGGTCAATGGAGAAATAAGACGTATTCATCCTCGGTAAAGGTGGAGGCGCCCAGTACTCTTTTCCCGAGACCACAAAGTCAACAGTTCCCTTGTTCAATTCAGGGCGGTTTGGAAGATCTATTCGCATGAGATTTGCGTCCAGATTGCAAAAATAATTTGGCAATACTGGAAACTAAGACTGAGACGCCATTTGATATAGAGGTCACTCATGCCATACCTTGAGTTTCGTGACCGCAAAGATTACATTTCCATCTGCATCCACCAGCAGTCCATGCGCACCAAGGATTGATGTACCCTCTACACTCCTCGCACCGAGGGGGACCTGTATCACCGCAGTCCACGACTGGAATAGGCTCTTCGCGAGAATCAAGATCTGCAAAGGGCTGAAACACTGCCGCAAGGGGAATACCGCACTCTTTTGCCAGATGAGAGGAGCTTGGAAGGTTCCATGTTGATACTCTAACGTGTTTTGGACTCGAGTTTCCTGTAAACAGAAGAAAAGATTCGGTCAATGACCTCGGGGCAAGACTCAAAGCCGGAGTGATGAGCTGCCGATGTCTGCAGTGAGACCAGGATGGCATACGATTGCGTGAAAATATCCATCACACAGAGCACCTAGCCCGAGTGTTGCATCCCTGGGAGGAAGTAAGGCTCACCTTGGTCAAACGCTGTGAAGTCGGTTGTTGATAACGGCGGATTGTTACCGGGTAACGTCATAAATGAACGCCCTTCCCATTGCTCCTTGTCTGATTCTATCACGCTAATCGCAGACGGCATCTGACTTGGGTCAATCCGAGGACGCAACCCTGTGGAAGTACGTGTCAACTAGAGATCGCAGAGTGAAGAGGCTGATGACTTACCTTTGTAGGGTTCCCCAGCACTGTGCGGCGGTTGTGATATGTGTCTGGGTGCATGCATGTAGAATACCGGAATCTCATACAATGTGTAATCCTTTGGGCCGCTTCAGCGCAGTTTGGGCTGTTGTTTGGCAAAGGCTTTAGATCCAAACAAACCAAATTAGGCTTCAACGCCTTGAGCAACTCATTCATTCAAACTTCAAAGCTTGCAGGCAGGCATGGCCACTCCGCAAGTTACCCCCATTTCACCCATCACAGATGGTAAACTACCACAGACATTATTCATCCAAGATGTAATATCAAACAGCGCTTCCGTTTGTCGTGAATCTCATGAACGGTCCCTGCCATCGTCCGCCACTTTGAATAGTGGTCAGACTACTGGACAGCCCTCGCCTATAGGCAAGAGGCCGATGTCTAGTTCTATACGTACTGGAGCCGATTTGATTCTAGATCTCATTAGGACTGAAAGACAACAGGCTTTAGAGGACGGTCGGCTACAGATGGCACATATTCAGCAACAATATAACGAACATCACGAATCGTATTCGAAAGTGATTCTGGAAGAATCAACCAAGAGACGCGATGCTGAGGACATGGTTTCGTACCTCTCAACTGAACGGGCCAGATATACCAAGGAAGCCACTGAAGTACAGAATATCACTTTGCAGGCTAGAGCAGACGCAATTGCGGCACGGAACACTGCTTCTGAAGCAGAAAGGAAAGCAGACGACGCTCGTAGTCACCTCATGTCAATGCGGGATGCGCTTCAGCAAGTTGGCATTACTGTTAGTCGAGATGACTCTGTAACGTCCGGCACGCCGAAGATAATCCTGGGCACGCCATGGCTGGAACTCATTCCATCCCAAATTCATAGCTCATATACGCCACTACCTGACTCCTCCAATGCCCCCGACAGCGATTCGAGCTCTTTCCCTCCTACCCAGAACCTCAGCTCGCCATCGAAATTTATCTCATTTCTCAAAGAACACATCAGTAACCTCAGCGATACTTTAACCGCCACTCAAAACAGCTACGAAGGTCTTGATTCTCAATGCAATCAGCTCCAGAGCGCATTCCGTGCGCTGGACCAAGATCGAAACGAATTTGAAAGCTCAAAGAGAGAAGCGGAAGACAACATGAAGATGTTCGCCCAATGGAAATCCAGGCTCACGCAACTGGAAAGTGAGATACAATGGTTTAAAATAGAGCGAGATGACGCAGTCAAGGCCAAAGTGGAGGCTGCCACTGCCCTCGAAGAGATGAGGAGAACCTCAGCAGCCAGTGCAGTCACTCTCAAATCGTATGCTTGTTTCTTGTTCTCCAATTGAATTATTCTACTAAATGCGTTTTCTACCGTAAGCGCGTTTGACCTGCGCTTACAAGATCAACAACGTCGAGCCGAGGAGAGCGCGGAGAAGGACCGGCAAGCACTGAAGAACTCTATTGAAGCCAAAACAATGCAAATTCATGACCTACAGAGCCGGCTCGCGCAGATTACGGTTACCGTAGATGAATGGGAGGGTAAATACGATGCAGTCACGAAGGAACGTGACTCCCAGAAGCAGCTCCAGGTCACTGAAAGGCAGAAATTCAACGAGTATGTAACCGTTGAACTGTGTGACGCTGTGGATGCTGACCGTACACCTAGAACAATCTCGGTCCGAAAGGCACAGATAGACGATTTGCAGAAACGACTGGAAGCCAGTGCCTCCGAGGATGTTTTGAGAGGCAAGGTGTCACAAATAGAGGAGCTTGAGAAGGAGCTGGCCTCACTCCGGGAACACCACGCGAAATCGAGCCAGGAGAAAAATGAAGCCCTTACTTTGGTCAAGTCTCGCAATGCACAAATAAAAGAGATGCAGGACATGCTCGCGGTATCTTCAAATCTTAAATTAACTTCGGATTGTGCACCGAAGAATAACTCAAGGGGCAGTTCCGAGGAGAAGAAAACTCGTTCATCGAAATCATCGACCCCTCGTGACCAGTTACAGTTCAGAGCGCCTGAGGAGCGCCCCGTAGCCGTGTCGACAGGTCTGTGTGACTACCCTCAGGTTCATCATCCCGCACTAACTTTCACGATAAGCTGATCGACGGACCAAACAGATTCCCGGCCCCAAGAAAATTGAGAAACCGAAGTCCAAGTCCTCCTCAGGCACTGCGTCACTGGGTTTCTCCGCTGATCGCCCGATGGAGATAGACTCGGCGTCATCGACTGACGTAGAAATCGTCTCAGGACCGACACCAATTATCTCGCAAGGGCCTAACGGTGAGTGCCTGTCGAGCCAACCATTGCATTTTTAGTTACCTGTACATTAATTAGCGATGCAAAAGTCTCTGCGCACTGGCTTGAACAAAGCGCCTTCAGGTGCTATTACTACCGAGATAATCGACTCTCCTACAGGGAAGACCCGTCTCAAGCGGACTGCAGACACAAACGATTCTTCTACACCAATCACAAAGCGACCCAAACTTTTTCTTAACTCACCCGCCAGCTCCGTAAAAGAGAAAGTCGCGTCCCCTGCATCCAGCTCACCAGTTTCAACTCCCTTGGAATCGAGATCGGTGACATCTTCACCAGTTATTGCGAAGCCTGTCTTCAACTTAAAATTTCGAAAAAATTCTGCGCAAACGACTAGTCCAGTTTCCTCGGGCGGTGCGACGTCATCGAAAGTTTTGGCTAGGTCGCCAAATGCACGCACACCTCAGAGTGCGACTTCAGCCAAAGTTCCTTATGCGGGAGCCAGCGACGATAGGGAGGGTGACGTGCGTCGCGGACCAGGCAGCGTTGCCTCGGAGACTGAGCTCGCAGCAGAAAGTACGCTTGGGGCAAAACCCCGAGCCCGATTTCTGAGGCATGGGCAGGTTAAACCCGCCCCGTCGACAGCTGGTGAGGCCACTGGCTCCAAGAAGCTGGCTGAATTCAAAAATTTCAACCCTGGTGATGTTCCTGCACAGGAACTGCCCTCTGTGACATCGACTCACTCAACGGCAGTTAATGCAGAGCAGCCACGAAGCGCACAGGCTGCAGCATCCGCCAAAGCACTCCCTAGCAGAGAAGCCTCGTCGTCATCCACTGCAGCAAGCAGGCCGTCTTTGCTGCGCCAATTTAGTGGGTTTATCTTTTCAAGGACATCTCAGTCGAATTCACCTGGCTCCTAGGCGGCAAGGATAACCTCTCGATACCTCCATCCAATTCTGCTTCAACTTCGTCCCTTTCAACTGGGTCTGGGAGTGCGGTTGATCGGAACAAAGCTAATTCCTCTCACGACTCCGTACCAAAAGGCGTCACACGGCCGGCAGGAACTAAGCCTATCCCTAAAGGCCCGAGGTCGTCCATGGCTATGTTACAGGTGACTCTAGACTCCCCCAAGGCATCGAAGTCGATGCCGGGGACCAGAACGTCAGGAAAGGTACCCCGAGGGCCTAGAGTAACAATGGGGACGCCCAGTGCTGGAGATATCAAGAAAGGCACTTAGATGTCTCTTCATTTCATATGATCAACCAAACTGTTCAAATACCCTGTCACCGCAAAGTATCCCCTGCATATTTGTCTTACTTTCATTCAATGTGTACCGTTTTATGCGTAGTTGATTGTGTTACATGACACCCAATATTGTAGCTACGATGGGGAATGTAATGCTACTCTAAGTTCATGCTGAAAATACTACAAGAGCGATAAGAATCGGAACCGTAATACCCAAGGGAAGTTCACCGAAGTCCAGGACCCCACTAGAGGCAACAACGGTTAACAATAATTAGTTCTGCAAGCCTGCGACTGACAAACGCCCACTTCACTGCCCGACACTTCGTAATGAAATGTTGAACCTTGCTCCCCACGCCCGAGCAATGAAATTGTAACATCACAGATGCAAGTGTCTGGAAACTTGTTCATCTTGAAAGCTTCTCCTAGTCTCTAGTCATTATTTAGATTTAGTACCTCTTGACTTAGCTAATGCAATGTTTCCATAGCGTTCGACTATGCAAGGCCATCACAACGAACCACACATCGGTGAGATGATGATGAGATAGTCTGATAAATCCAAAGAACTAGCTGGTTTGTATGATCGTATTGATAGTTATGATGGTATATGCAATAACATTACATCATAACTTCGCCCTTAAGTCAGTCTCCGCGGTCTCCCCCCACAGACTCCATACGAATGCATCCTCCGGCGCTAGACCCCGCCTAACTATTTCCTCATACGCAGCCTTTACCTGGTTCGGGCCACAAACCCTCCGAAGCGACACGCCCCAGGTCTGACAGTCGGACATAAGCCTGGTCCAAGCTTCCTTCTGCATCTGAGTGATTGCAGAAACCGGAAGTTGTTGCTTGCGGATTGAAAGCCATTCAGGCATGAAAAAATATTCGATTTTGGGGTCAGCTCCCTGCGGAGCTTCTGAACCAGTACCCCAGCTAGCAGACGAGCCAGGATTGATTGTGGAAGGTGATACGTTCGTCAAGCCGAGTGCAATGCGTGCGACGAGTTCAGACTCGCCGGGTACACGGAAATGGTCGCGCACTCTGGCGTTGAGTACACTGTTGCCTGCGACGTCTACATATATCCAGTGTCCCTGAGCGAGGTCCCCGACCAGTGACGTATCGAATGACTCATAGTCAAAAACGTCGTCGTACAGGGTAAGGCGTTTCGTAAAAGCGAGGTTTTTCGTTGACGTCAGTCCAAGAACCCGTCTCGAACTGCCTTGTAGAGAGCTACGTCTGCGAATCAGATAGGCCAGGCAGAAGGCAGTCTTTGAAGAGGCAGAAGACACAAGTATTTGAGTGGATCCTCCCTTGTAATCGGTAGAACTCAGCCAGTCCTCACACCAAAACGAAGTCCAGAAAAGAGGGCGATAGAGCATTGTGAGATCTTCCGCAGTCGTCGATGGGTCATATAACGGGTCCTCGGCGCATCGTGTAACTTGGTTGTATGGTCGGCGATCTATGGAATTTCGTCAGTGCATTCGTGTGTCAATTGACGGAAAGAATCACCTGGAGGAAGATGAGACCGGGGCACAAAGAAGGCATACTTGTTCACGTCCGGGGATACCGGAAGCACAAGATATCGTGCTGGAGCGAAGTATCCGTATACTCGTTCTCCAGTATGAATTTTAGGATGTGTGGACTTGATGATAGTACCAAAGCCCCACACAGGAGTTACACCGTGCGTCTTTGAGGAGACACCTTCTGCCTCTGGAGCGTGGTGAAAATCGAAATACCTAGCATGGAAAAGTGAGTAGCTGAGATGTCTGATATTCTGGAAAGTGACAGACCTGAAGTGGGAAGCCTCGCCCAAAGCTTGGTACGTTACATTGTTTGCAGAGAAACCGAAGCGGTCAACCTTGAGCAGGACATGATCGTTGGGAATGGTTTGTGAAACTTCACATTGGACTATTATCGCTTGATTAGGATCTTGACCAGAAGATGCCCTCGGATGACAAAGTATCAAATTGTCCATCTGTTCTACCGTAGGTTGCCATTCAGACGATACCATGATGGTTATATTAGCTAATACCGGGCTTAGTGGACGAGTTTGCACCGCCACACATGCCAGTCCATGCTGGAGTTCTCCTGATAAATGATCATGTCGCCCTGGGGGACGAAAAATACATCTGTGTTGTATGTGCACTGTGCAGCTGTAGCCATCCAAAATGGATCCATGACGCACCAGCTGCAGTGCTGTCTGCAGTCATTCTTTTGCTCCCCAATACCATAATGCATATTGTCGCCAAGTATTGGTCGAAACTGTTGTTTCTTCCATTCGTCTGCTTTGAGGATGCTGGAGTGGGTTCCCAAGATAATAACAACTTCCCTGTAGAACATGGGCACCACATTGTGCAACCGTTGAACGACCCTAACGCTTGTACCAGTACCGCAAACTTCAAACTCCAATTCGCAGATCAGCTCAGGTTTGAAACCTCTACTTTGCACCCGGCTAGAAGCATATGATCTTCAAACATAAAGCAGGCGCGCATTGCATGCATGTATCTAAATAAACTTGCTCGTCAAGCGGAGCTTTGTGATCAAACAAATGACCAATAGATAAAGCGATGTCCCTTCATTACGATGCCAGTCCTAGTCTGCATTACGTTTTCATTTTTTGGATAAAGTGAATTCTACACATATTTTTTATTCCTGTTGCATCCCCCTGATTTACAATAAGCAACACATCTGGCTTGGTTCATTGTCCAAGTACGACAACACTTCGGCGACAGGCTCGATACACGGCAGGTCAGACTGTGCCAGACATCATGCAAAAAAAGAATCCCGTTGGACGCCCAGAGGGTGTACACGCGGAGGTACTGAAAAGTCCAAAGAACGACGCACATGGAGATTACTGAGAATATAGGAAAGGAACGCAATACTGAGAGTGTAACGACAATGTGCAATGACGAGTGGCAGTTCCTGCTTTAATTACGATGCGGATGCGAGGTGCGGGTATAAATACGCGGTCGTCGTATGAGACGACGCGATACCATTCTAGTAGGGCGGGCGCTTGAACTCGTTGCTGATTATCTGTGCCTCGGGGTCGAATTCGTCGCCTTTCACGACCTTGCCACTGGCGTCGTACTCGGCCACCGAACGAGCGGGACTGGCGAACGTGTCCATCTGGACATGTGGTGTTTATAATGCAGAAGAGGACATCTGGGGCAGACCTTACCTGAACGTGTACACTATCGCCTTTCTTGACAGAAATGCGACGATTCGAGCTGGCGTTGCTCCTGAATGCGAGCGTTGAGCCCTGGGTAGAGCTGAATATGAAGAACAGGAATAAGGTAAGGAATGTACATTAGGGACCGAAAACGCACGTGAAAACCTCTGGACCTTGAGAGGTAAAGTTGGTCAACCTTCGTACGACGCGGCATGCTACGATCTGGAAGTGCATGTTAGCAATCACTCAAACGAAAGAGTGCATTTGTGCAGACCGTTGACGCAATTGCAGCAGGGACATTAGCAATGATCGATAGGACCGCGTTCAAATTTATCAGCATGAAGATTGTCGCCATTAAGTTCGCCAAAAACCTGGGGTGAAAATTGAATAAGCGAAGGTGCAGCACGGAGCACACGTACGCAATAGCAAAGTAGATCAGGCCATCCCCAAATATAAGCTTGATAAGTTTGGAGCGACCATTCGCCGGGAACGCGAGTTTCCAGCCGGTTAAGCACAAGACTGTGAAGTCAAACGCCATGGAGTAAATGAAGGTAATGGCGAGGATTTGGTTATCCGTGTAGATGATAACACATTCTCCATCTACCCATGCAGCCTTCAACAAGATACCTGTTGAAGTCGGTTGTTATACCCGCATATATGCGCTGGTTTAGAGACAAATTGCGCGTACCATGAAGAAGGAATGACCAATGGCCTAGAATGATCAGAACGAGGGCGGTAACCACATATTTGTTCTGCGACCATACCGCCATCCTGTAATACGTGTTAGTTGCAACAGGCCGGAAATATATACAGCTGCGACCAACGTTCGCAAGGACAGATTAATGCTGGCTAAGCCAATTGCAGTGTTGCCAAAGACCTGATTGAAGGTGTACAATGCCTGACAATTAACCTCGGTTGTCACGTTGAGCGCAATAGAGCTAAGTAATATGCTTCAATAAAACGTGTAAAGTGAAGGGAGGAATGAAACTTACATTCCAATCAGCGCGAAAAGTAAACTATAACGACCAGAAAAGTAGAATATCTGTCACAAATTCATTGTTCGAATGAACCACACTCAACTACTATCGAACCTTACCAGTGGCCATCGGAATCGCCTCTTGCCCGAGATAAACTGCCAGTCAAAATCCAGCGAGCTGACGAACTCCCATCTACGCCATATCAGCGACAGTCCTTAGCTCACTTGAACACATCTTACATGTAGAGCCCTAATAGTACATGCATGAACTTGCTAAATGCCTCTACTCACACCACGTTAGCTCTATCAACCCAAGCGAGATATTTTTATGACTTACCAGCGTTAGCGACCAGCATCTCTTGGGAGTGCCAGTCGACCATGGTAGCTTTCAGGATGCACGACGACAATGGCAGAGGGGGACGACCTGATGGGACTTCTAAGCCGAAGGTTGTCCTTAAATAGGGCACGGGTGCTTGATGGGGCTGCTCCTTGCCTTATACGCGTGCAGCTTCGAATGGAGATTCAACAATATCGACAGCCTCAAGATAGCCTCTTCTTACATGGAACCACTGCAATGCGAAGATAACGTAAGGCTCCAGAAGCATCCCTGCCAAATCCTGCTTGGAACTCAATTACACCAAATATCCAAGGGGGGCACTTCGTTGTGATTCTGACATATGCGTGGGCCCTACCCCTTATACGACTACTCGGTAAACTTACCTATAGAGGTGCTCTCTCCTGTCGTGCAGTATGGGCAATGTTAATCGTAAAGTCGGCAAGATGCCAGTGCATGGGCGGCATTTTTGATTGATTTTCCGAGGTGCTGACGATGCTGCCTTCGCTGGCCTTTGGATTGTGACAGTGGCACTCGCCACATCAGAGGATGCCGCGAATTACGACACCGGCGAACTCGTCAACTTCGGCGCAAACAGTTTTGCTTTGTCGGGTATCTGCTGGATACCTTAGTAGTACTTTGACAGGAGAGTATGACAAAACACTAACAGAACCGTCCTTCCTCGTGCCATGCGGGTATCTCATATGTGCCGTGAAAACTACTATGTAGTATCCTTTGCTACAGCTAGGTTCCGTGAGTAATAAAAGCAATTAGATGTGGGTCAAGGAGGCAAAGGAGACGAGGTTGACCTTCTTGTCTTTAGAAGACCGATAATATCATAAATACTTTCACTTGTGGTGACAAGAATACCAACGTTTGAAGTTCTCTGCCTTTAGACTTCCGCTACCCTAGTCAGTGGCGGGCCGTCATGGCGTCTTCATTCTGCCAAAGGACTAATTATAAGTGAGATGTCTGCAGCTATATGCCATTAATATTTATGCCTTGAACTTCGCCCTCAGGCTTTGGTAGGCAACTCGTCACGCGTCACGCTCTGCTCGCTGACTAAGCAATCCGACTTCAGTCAGTCACGCGTTCATAACCTAGCTACGGACGAGACTTACAGCGATTTTTTCTACCAGTGGAAACTGCTGAGGCCTGAGGTGCAATCTTCTCCGTGATGACCACATGCCGGCAGTCAACGTCAACTTTCTATTCACATCGCAGCCACAGTGCGGTGACTACTCCTGCTAGTGATGCATAGTCTGGTATATTCAGGCCGATCCAGTGCTTTCCAAAAACTAAACACCAACAGAAGAGACCAATCAAGAGTCAAAGGAGCCATTTACGGATGGAGAAACCGCCGGTCTTTCTTTCACTTCAAATCCCAGCGCTCTGCTGCGTACCTCCACTCCCTATCCTGTCTCAGTGTCCGACTCTTTACTCAAATTTTCTCATTGATTAAATTGACATCCTTGACGTCGCCCTTCTTTTTCAGGTGGTTTGAAATTCAAATTAAACTTCCACTAAAGGAGACCAGCATTCTCGAAATCTTTTCACGGACGATCAATGTCAGCCTAGCCATCGCGTCGAAGAGTGTCCTGATTTCTTGTCAAGGCATCGGACATCGCGGTTCGCTACTATGGCACACTAGCTCACTCAGTTCGTATACGGCAAAGATGGTATGGACGGGGCGTGCATCAAAAGCCAGATCTGTGGCGTTGTTGACGAATATTTTGAGAACAGCTATCGTGCTGACGTCACAAACGGCAAGTATGGCTTCTTGCCTGATACCTTGCAAATCGCTGGAACTGCAAATGAAGTTGGACCAGGAGGATATCGAGCTTCTGATTACGTTTCATTGGATTTGCGGCGTAATGTCTACCTTTCTCGTGACTGCCCTCATTTCCGCAATTAGTGGGTAGCCCGCCACTATGCTCTCCGTTGCCTAATAACAGTCTTTTATTCAACCCTCATCGCGTGTCTGTCATCAATGACTCACCCACACTTTAGTCTCCATGTTTAGGATAATTGATATTCAAGCCTTGGTCCATTCACAAGCAATGGCATTGTGAATTCCTACTAATATCAGGGAAGGGCCTAGATACCCCCATCTCCAATGCAACGTGCCGTCGGGAACTACGCTCCCGAGAACGATACGTGCTGTCTGATTGGCTAAGGAAAAGAAAATTTTGAACTCCCAGTGCCACCAGCGTGCTCTGATCATGCTGGAGTTCCTCGAAAGACGTCTACTAAGTTGCAGCCAGGGGGCTATTCAGCTGCTTCGGTGCGTACAGATACCGGGGGGCAAGATGGCATTTTTAGCTGCATAACCAGAGACCAGCGGTGGCCACTCAGGCCTTGGTCAGCGCCCGCATGCGCCGAGATGGCGTGTGGAGAGATCATCCGTCTCAAATAGCCCCCACGTCACACTCAACGCTGGCGAGGACATGGCACATCCCTCACATAAACAATATGATCCCAAATCATTCAATAGTTAGTCCGATGTGTAGGCTTAGTCCGATAGCAGACCTGAGTCGGCCACATCCCCCGATGCCATGCGTTCGTACTTCGGTATTCGATACTGTACATATTGCACCCTAAGTGCCATACTTTCCTGCCGTCCGTCCTTCCATAGTCGGAACCGCCGGTGTTCGATGTTCAGCTTCCCGATGACGGCGTGCCGACTCCTACCGACCTTGCTGTTTCATCACTTCCTCGATCGGGCGGTAAATCTTCGCGTGGAAAAATTGGAGTTAGTTGGCAGTTCCCGCCGCCGGAAAAACGAGATCTGCAACTTGACATACACTTGATCACCGAGACGCATTCATCCGAGTCGCGACCGAGACTTACGGGCTCTCACGAGCCTGTGCTAATACCAATGTATTCAAGCCAGTTGTCTACGGCTGCCGGGGGGTATTCGAGCCCCATTCCCAGCATAAGGCGCATTCAAGGTATTCTTGGATTACGAGGAAAGTAACATGCACTTGCATGATCCACAACCTGTCATGCATGCCATGCCATTCAGGGATGTCGTGGTGGACTGTCAGCGATTCGATATGCTGCAGCTGCTTGGAAACATTTTCCTACCAAATCAAGAACTGGTCTGGACTCTTCAGCAACTGCACTAGTACTTACCGATAGTAAAAATCTGTCAAGCGCGAAAAGACGGTGATACACGCCAAGATAAGGTGCTTATCTTCTTCACGATAAGTAGACATTTCGGAGTCTGGAGACCATCCCGCCTTGAATAGAGGCTCAAATCGCTAAACTCAGGCTCTGCAAGCTTAATTTCGATAAGTTTTGCCAAGAGTCAGGTGCAAACTATTTTCACAGGAGAACGAGGATATCATCATCATCATCATCATCATCAGAGGGCACAAGTCCGATGGTCAATCATGCAACGAGTCGGCACTGCACTAGCCTGTCCGAGGCAGTCGGCGGGCTGTAGGATCGCCGACTTCTTATAGCTCATGCTTATAATCAATACAATCGTGACAGCTTTGAAACTTACGAAAGGGTAGTATCCCCGTGGATCGCTGGGGCTGTTGTCGAGACAGATAAATAGCACGACCCTGCTGATATTGACCTAACACACTCCTTTCTACTCTAACTTGACGGTCTTGGTGCCGTTCATAACCTACTAGAAGCTTTAAGCAGCTCGTGACCACTAGTGAGATGGTGAACTGGAAAT
>QFEN01000326.1:2298-36186 GCA_003316125.1 Auricularia polytricha
ACAACAATGTATAATTTTAAAAAAAAAAAACAATTTAGCCCTTTAGTGTGTTTATCATGCCTTGGTCACTCATGTCTTATTTCACTCTTACCTGCAGTGGTCCACTTCTAGTTTCTTTGCTCATCCAAGCACACATCCTCGAGCCTCGCATCTACTTTGCCTTATGCTGCCTTGACTTGTATTTTCTGTCTCTCGCTTCGCAATAAAACTTGTCCGGGTCCCCAATAAAAGGTAAATACAAACTTTTGAGCGCAAAAAATGTTGTGCAAAATATTATATAATGATGGGCATTTCCCATGACAGTTAAACCCAAAATGTTTCTTGCAATGAAATGTAATAGGGGAAATGTGAAGTTTGATGCATGGGAAAATGACATGTGCATTCAGCAGGCATTCATCATGCGTTGATAAGGGATTCATTGGGCATTCAGCATATTATCAAGGTTATGGAATGGTATAGTGGTAGGTAGTGATGGTATTTGGTATTACATAGCCATGCATGACTGCTCTACAAGACAAATCTAATCAAAACACAAATTGATAAACATTGCCAGAGTAATTGCAATGTCTACAGTGTTTTTCTTGAGGTGACACTTAGCTACATTGTAGATAGAACTGTGATGACTTCTGTCCAGAACAATACACTGTTGGTTTTTTTTGCATGGGGGGCTGTGCTCAGATGTGTGGCAGGTATATGATAGTGCTGAATCACAGCGCCTGCACCATTCAATGAGCAGAACACTGCAACATAACCCTCAGGGGTGGGTCCATTGAGACTGAGGAAGGAGTCAGGACAAGCCATTGACACAAATTGGTTGTGTAGCCTGCCTCCCATGAAGGAGGGTGAGACTTTCAACATTGCATAATAAGTAGTGAGTTTGGAAGAAAATTCCTTGTTCATCAACCAAGCTAACAGGCCTAGGATCAAATAAGTGGGAATGTTGTGAACAGTTCTGTTGAAGGACTCACTCTCTTTGGGTATCTCCATGCTAGCATCAATGTTGTCCAACATGTCATTGACATTGACAGTCCAGGGTTCAGGTTTGGCCATCTGTGAGGAATTGAGGCTAGATGAAGGACCCTCAGGGCTGGTGGTCCAGGTGGTCCAGGTGGATGATGACATGCTAGGATCTACAATGGAAGCTGATGAGCTTGAGGGAACCTTTTCAGGTGGGAGGGTGACACTTCGAGGTTGTGGGGCTAAGTACAATCTTTTCCACATCTCGCAGAAAGATAACATGTCAGTTCCTTTGAGCATGGTACCATTCAACCTCATTCCATACCTAGATACCTATGAAATTAATTCATCGCAAACATGTGTGTGTCACTTACCTGGTAGCAACATCCTTGAGTTGGATTGTGGTGTGCCGCTGCCCATGCATGGTAACAGTACAATTATCGGAGGTGAAACTGTACAGTGTGGCTTGGTAGCCCTTACGCTCACCCCTAATAATGAAAACTTCTTGGCCAATGTCCTTTTTGAACACATCCAAGCTGGCATTGTGTACTTTGATCACCAATCTGATGGGAACGTCAACCTGTCAGAAGTCAGACATGCATAAGTCGAGGGGAATTAATACTGACTAGCAAGTGGTCAATCTCACAGAGTGGGGTCAAGCGAGTGTTTGGAAAGTCAATGCTTTGCACAACCCCTTTCATCGGATACTCTGGCCCATGGGCAACTCTCACAACATCTCCAGGCTTGACATCATAACCCCTGTCTTGTGTATACTGCAGTGTCTGGAGGTTGGAGATCTGCTGAACAACTGCAACAGGAACTGGGATATTCAACAATCCATCTTGGAACTACAGATAATCCCCCCCCCCCCCTCTTGGAGAGCTAGCACACAATGCCAGATTTCCCCATGTGCTCCCCACAAGCACATCTATGGAATCTCCAATTTGGACAGATTCAATATTGGGGAGAGGATTAAAAGGTTGCTGAGTTGGCAGCCATACTTGCAGTGTGTGACTCAGAGGGCAGCAGTCTACATAATACTTGGAAACTTCCAACTATGCCTTCTATTAGATTTTTTTTTAAATTGACAAAAGACATTTATGTTGTCCTTTGAGACATCCTGACAAAGATGAAATATATCATCTACCATTTGAATGATGTGCCCTTCCATACCTAAGTATGGACCTGCTACTACCACTCGAACTGTGTCGCTGACCTGAGACATGCGCTCTATGTCCTCTAATCAGATGTCTGTTTCCTTTTGGTGACCACTCAAGGTCAGCTCCAAGGTGACAACACCAGCAGGATGGTCAGTCAAAATGACTGGTCCAATTTCTGAACTAAGGTCTCCTTTGAGAATTCTGACCCAATTGCCTATGCACAAGGATTGCATGGCAAATGCAACTACAGTTGACTTGAGAAAGGATTGGTCCCACCTGGATTGTAGGTGGAGTTAAATGCCATCAGCATGAGGGCAGACAACACATTCTAGGTGATCACGATGGTCATTTTTAAGTAGGAGGCCCATATAGTATCTTTCATCTGTGTACTTGCATCCTATAACTTCCTCACTGCGATTAATGTTGGAGACTATGTCCCCATTTGGAAGGTGGGATTGATCAAGTAGTGACTGAGATCCCTGAGGCATGGGATAGGGGAACTCCTATGGGGTTACTAAGACTGCAACAAATTGTTTAGTAAGTCAAAATTGAAGACTTGGGCTATGTCACCCTTGTACTTGTCATGCTTGAACCTTACCCATGCTGAGTTGGGAATTTTTGCATAAGACCGCTTGACCACTTCATGTTCTTCATCTGATATATAGACATATTGTTTCATGGTGAGGTAAAGTGAGAAAGAAAGAGATTTGGTGATGGTTTTTGGGCTGTCCACTACCACATAAAGCTGGCTTGCTAGCCAAGCTGACACTGTAATGTGAAAGTTCTTCTTCTGAAGGTGTTGAGCAATATAGTCAGTGACATTTCCTGTAATTGATTGGTGATGAATGATACATTACATTGTTAGAAAGACTTATGGTTGACATGAAGGAGATACATCCTTCTGTTTTGTGATTGAGCTGAAGCTGAAGTGATCAAGCCAGATATCAAAGAGGGAAGATGCTGGTGATCTTACAATGAGTTCTGATATGTATCCTTGAATCTATTTGAGAGGTCATTGATAACTGCAGTGAACCTAGTGGTCAATGATGATCCTGGCAAGCGTGTAACCTTCCACAACTCAAATAGGCCATTGTCATCTTCTTCCTGCTCCTGCTCTTCCTTGTCATCTTCTTCTGCATCCAGATCAAGGGAGGGATTTTTTAACTTTGGTTGTTGTTTAGTAGACATAGATAAAGATATCAGAACATTTCACTTGCTTTGGCTAGTCTGTGCGAAGGTTGAATGTGTGCCAGGGACAATCAGCTGTCCGTAACAGAATGATATTTGGGTGTACAGAAAGCCAGAGGTATATGCCTTGCCTTTATAACGTGAAGGTTTTCCAAGGCGATATTGTCATCACCGTCACCGGAGAACAGCACATCTTGTGATTCCTTCCAGTTGTCTTCAGAATATTGATTACCAAGGTACAATAGAAAGGCTTCCTCCATCTGAGGGTACATCATGTTGGTGGTAAGGAACTCTTCTAAAATTCTCCATGCACCCTCATCCACCAGGGCTGAGGTCTGACTCTGACTCCCTGTGATACATGTGCATGAATAATGAGATCAACAATATCATGTATTACTACTGACCTTCATCTATTCTGATGCACTTCACCATAGGTGCATGATCATTTGATGCAGTGCATTTGGACATTATTTCTGTAATTCTACACAATTGGTTTCAGCAGTATTACAAATGAACTTCAAATGTCACATACTGTATTCAATATGACTATTCAATATGTTTAAGTCTACGCTAAGTATAGTGTCGCAAAGTTCAAAGGCCTGTTAATTATGTTGTGTTGAGGTAGTGGTAGCGGAAAGAAAACCATCAAGGTGCAAGATCAGTATTTGTAGTGATTGACTAATTGTGGACTAGCTTACCATTACCATTACATGTGACTGTGGAAATTTGCAAATGTGTGTATGTTGTTACACAAAATTACTCATTGTGGTGGACATTATAGGTTGTTGCACAGAGTTAAAAACCTGAGTCCCTCCCCCACCTGCCAAACTTAGGGGAGGGGAGCGTACTGGGCACATGCAAATATAAAGAATGGGTGATGCAATTGATGATGATTGCCCACTACTAATCAGTGCTATTCTATGTATTCACACTTATTGAACAAGGGTGTCGAAAAAAGAAAAAAAAAGAAAGTTTTGAGAAGGCCAGCATGATATAGAGAATGACTTACATAATTTAAACCCAGTTGGCAGGCAATGATTATGTAAATAGGTCACAATGGGCACTTTGGTATGTAAGGATTACCAATCCTCTACTGCTGGAAACTGCCGATCCACCACTCACCTCAACCGCCATCTCAGTTTGCCGCCAATGTTGACCAGCATGATCACTGTTATCCTTCACCGTCAATTCTGTGTCGTTACCGACCCACTCAACTCTCGGATCCATCTTCTCGTCACTGTCACCCAATTCGCAACCTACTCGTCTCAAATCTGTCAATAAAACCTATGCGTCTCTCATTATTCCATTATACGATACCCATTCATACCACCACTCACTCATTTTATCACCCTTTTTCTCTTTATTTACTACTCTACCCTGTCAAGCGCAACACCACTCCCTTCAGCCTCCGTCGCCACATAATCATTCGGCTTATTCGTACCCAAGGACCCTTACCATTTTTCAGTATAAGTAGCCCATGTATATTCCCTACAAACCCAGGCAATAATAACCAGCATCAAAGTCTCATTCCCGCAATCGTTATCCTGCAGCTTTAGCTCCCATCTATTACTAACGTCTCTAACTCACTACATTTCTTATCTTATCACTCTCGTTTGCTACCCGCTAACTCTACTCTCTTTATATCCTCCAGTGGTCTATACACCCCTTCGCACTCGCGTGCAGTGACAACGCCCTTACAGGTAAATCTCCAGCGGAGTTTGGATTATAGTTGTTCACTATATAATGGTGTTTGTTTACGCTCTTGACTCCTTTCTGATTTTCACTTTTAAGGGAGGTGTTCATTAGCTATAGCATTCAAATAGTAGTCTGTTTTGTAGTCTGTTTCATATTGGCTTAAGCTCTTGAACGTTCAGACATTGGGCATTCACATTTTAGCTGTTTGTGCACTCAGAACATTGAGTCGGTGCTTGCCTGCTCATTGCGATCATCATAAGGATAGTAATTCATGCCTGCATGCATAACTTGATTTGGTGTATTGAATCAATTCATCACAGTGACACCATACTAAATACCCAGAAGAATAATGGCCTGTAATTCCTCATCATGCCCCATGTCATTGTTTGATGGTTCAGTCTTTCCTTGCCCAGTACATATCCTATTTTAATTTGAGACTCCTACCATCTCCCTTTGGTGCTCAAGGTACTGCTTTACCCAGAAATGAATGTCATGATTCATTGGTTCATATGGTCAAGCCAAGTTTTGCCAGATATTCCCTATTGACTCTGATAAAATTGATGTGTTCATTGTAACACACTGCACATATCAGGGTAAGTTGTCACTGCAGATGAATGATGACTTACAACATGGCTAACATATGTGAGCAGAGCTATTGCAATAGCCAACTGTACAATTCTCCACACAAAGTTTTTGAGTGCCTCCCTGAGTGGACGTGGCATCTCAAGATTGTCCCATTGTCGGCTCCAGATGGAGATGACCAGCTGTGTCGTTCTGAGATGTTGCCCCAACAACCACACTGTGGTAAGCCCTGTCATAGGTCTTGCAGTCTGTCAGATGCTTACTCTAACACAATGAAAATACTGCACTGTAACAGTCTGTACTCTTGCCTTGTCGGCATGTTTCAACACTTGTTTGAGGGTTCCTTCATTTTTGTCGAAAATGTATATAACACCTGTATTGCTACCACCGACCACCATGTCAGTCTTTTTGCCAAACACTACTTGTTTTGGAAATGTTTTGACTGGGTTAGTATTAGAGGTTCAGATGCACACTACATTGTCCAATTGGTGCAAGCTAAATCCACTCATCATGTTATTGATGAGGAACAGCATTTGGGCGACATCCACAAAAGCATGCCTGCTTTGGTTAAATGATAAGGAACACCAATCTTTTCCTTATTAAATTACTCACATCATGGGTCCAGCATTATTTGTGGCAATAATAACTCCATCTGTGCCCTGAAGAGCATGTCTACAAAGTATGTTAGAATTATTGTGAGGATTGCTGTATTGACATACACCTCTCTGTTATACATTCCAAAGACTAATGAATTCTGACTTGAAGTGCAATTGAAATTTATTGTGCATGGAATTGTGGTAGAGAGCTCAATGCTGGAGATTGGATGTCATCTCCAGTGTAATCATAGGTCAGGCACATGATCTCTTTACCTGTCCTGATTCTTCTCAACACTCTGATGTCAAAGTCTTCCATGCCTTCGCCCTGCTGTTGCCAAATACCAATGAATCCCAGTCCTGTGCCATAACACAATGTCTCTTGTGTCACCTCTTGGCAGGTGATCCAGCATGCACATGTCACGGGATTGGCTGAATTGTGAAGGCCTATGTTTTGATGCAGAGATAGGAGCTGAAGTCACTGTTTGAGGTCCCAAATCCTCATCCTGTCCAAGCCTACTTCCTAGTAAGTCTATCTATGGGACTGTCACATATTCAACTTACCACCACTTGCCAATAGACTGCCATTGCTTGAGACAGTGAGGCAATTGATCATGTTCTTGTATCCAATGAGGCACCCTTCAAGGCAGTATTCCTTGCAATCTTTGGCCAATAGGAAAAACATTGGTGGTCACAATGTAAGTCGATTGTCTGAGTCTTTGAGGTCTTCAATAGTGATGATGTATACCATAGTCAGATGACAATGGTATATATAATAACAAAAACACTTGGCAATGACAACATCTCCATGGTAACTCCCCAGTGGGCACATCCCTGATCAGGGTCCTTAGAAACATTGGAGATAAAGCATCATCTAGCTTATAAGATCAGTCCCATCATGCCTCTTACCTCTGCACCTGTCACTCTATTCTATTGGGCAGATGGTCCTCCACAGCAACTTCCATTATTAATGTATCACACAGAGATGCTCTACCTGACAGTATTGTTTGTCTTGATCTCTCCACAAGAAGAGATGGCATTCTCTACCCATATGCTGCGGGGATACATTTATACTCCATTGTTTGTTTTCACAACCACATCATTTCATACAACCTCACCCATCCCCTTTCGCGCTTCCACTCCCAAAGTCACCAAGTCAGTATTGTTTTTGGCAGACAAGATTTCCCAGAATGGCGAGCCAGAACAGATGTCAGTGTGCTCTTCCATCTTTTCAATGGAGTCCAATGACTCCAAAATTTCCAAACCAAAGGGTGAAGCAGGGCATCTGGGTTGTAGAGGATACAACTTAGAAAAGGCACTTAACTGGGATGCTGATTGGTTCAAGAAGTTAAGGGTGAGATCCTTTTGCTATGATCCAATCTTATATTCATACCAACATTAGGAGCATTGCCACCAATTGATTGATAAATATTGCGACACTAGCAAGAGCAAGACAAACCAAACACCTACTGTGTTAACTTCTGTTGAGAGTGAGGTACGTCTGCAGTTTTTACACTTGTTTCTCTCTAAGTTTGTATTGAGGCTGTCAATCACTTTCCAGAATTACATAACTATATGGGGTGTTGGCTGGTGGGAGATCGTATTCAGATGCAATTGAACAACATCTCTGCTAAGGAGCGACAGAAACACGTGAAGAAGAAATAGTTATAAGTAGACTGAAGTAGTCTGATGGAACTCATTATATCAGAAGTATCACATGTAGTTTGATTTGATAAACCAAATGAGTTCAAACTTTGTTGTAACTCTATTGTTAACAAGGTCGTGTATTGTGTTGTTTCATACTTAAACCTCTGTGATACGGGATATTAGAGTACACTTTTTTTTATAGACTGTGCCCATTTCTATTTGATTAGATAATCACCTCATTGAGGTGAGTGTTCTTTAAAGGTAAATTGCACAAATGCTGAACCAGTCTCACAAGACAAGATGTCCCGCCTGATAGCTGTTTTCCCCCTCATTCTGATGAGGATCCGACTGATTCAGCTGTCAAGTCTTACTCGCTCCAGGAGCTTCACCCCATGCACACATATCCACCCACACCACAGCCTGCCTCTGCGATGATTACACTTGCCTGCTCAAGCCGACCTTGATCAGTGAGGACTTCACAATGGCACTATATAAACCTTTGGTGGCTGGCCATAGGATGAGAGTCGAGGAGGATCAGCGTGTCAGCCTTCCTATACCTTTGTTCGTATCTCAGCTAACGTACATATATTTAGCCAAATAAAGTTCTTCTCAAGGGAATGAATCATTCATCTAGGCTGCATGATGATGTGCATGAGCTACACTATAGCTACCATGAGCTTCTGCTTTGAAAGTGCCACATGCAGGTAAGGCATCATTTCGCATCATACATGATCATGTCTCACCTGCCTCCAGATGGATGCTCACTCATGCCAATTAGAGATGCAATCCGTTATCGGGCAGTATTGTGACAAAAATGCATACCTTGAGCGCGAGAAAGTGAAGGCACTCACCTCATTGGAACAGCAGCACCGCAATAAAGTTATGGCAATCCAGGTAGAACATTTTTATATTGCAGGTTAGACTGTCCTGACTTTCATTGGCAGAACCAGTTGGCACTTGACTTTGACAAGGCACAAGATGCCACATGTGTGGAACGAGATACTGTATTGGCAGAGAAAGATGCTTTATATCAACATGAGATCCTCATAGCAAAAGAGAAGCAGTTGGCTGATAATGAAATGAAATTAACCCACCTGGCTGCTGAATATGGTTTCAAAATCACTTCATTAAATGTGTGTTTCAAAAGTGTTGGTGCAATGAGCTCTAACAATTTTGTAGAACCAAATCCAACAGGGAAACACTGCTGCACCTGTGTCACCTCTCTTATGGTGTCATCTCATAGGAAAAGACCTGTTGCTACATGCACTAACATTCTAGGGTTTTCACCAGTAAGTCAACATCTGTATCTCCCCTCTGTATCTATCATTACACTCATTATTTCTCAGATTCCTGATGTACGCTCAGAATCTGTCACAGACAAAGAACCTCAGACTCCCAGCAGTGGCAATGCTGGATGTCCCTTGGCTTCGTTATTGGCTGATGTTCTGATCAAACACACCACAGTCAGAATGCTTGCTGGGGCGCTCGTGAAAGCTCTTCAGGTTCAACAGACACCATGCCCTCATGGACCTCGCTCAAGATGTAAAATCACTGACCCTCCTGTTGAATATCTCACTGATGCTCAATATCAAGGGAATAAGGTGAGTTACTTGCTCTTTTGAACAGTGTTTCTAATGAAATGTCAGGCAAATGTGCAGGACTTATTCAAAGAGGTGTTCCATTTCATGAAAGATGATGAGTACATGCTTTACAAGGGAGCATCATGCAAAACCATCTCGCATTTCATAGGTGGCATGGGTCCTGGTCCTTACCCGCTCACACTGTGGTGGGATATGGCAACCACATACAAGTCAGACTGGAACCAAAAGATCATTGATATTCTCTATTTCCTGTATACAACCCTGCAGGAGAGGAACCACTGGACCAGACAGTCCCAGCAGTCAATCAGAAGTGATATCATACACACATTTGGTCAATGCTGCAGGTGCTGGAGAAAAGCCCATCCTTGGTTCCTTAGTGATAGCACTCATAAGACTATACAACAAGTGGGAGATTGTCTGATGGACCACATGAACGAGCAATTGCAGATGGCTAGGGTCCTGTCCTGTAGGACAACAGTAAGTCATTTTGTTTGTATCCCTGCAGAGTAGACAAATGTTAAGTTGCTCCTTAGAAGTTCGAAACTCACCAAAAGGTCACATCAGCACTACTCAGTGATAGGAAAGCAACAGGAAAGGAGGATCTACCTGTGTGGGTGTATCTGAACTCCATTGTGGAGACACTGGGTAAAGATGGCATGAGCTCTAATGAAAGTGAGAATGAAGATTGTGAGGTTCCAGTTTTTTGGTTAAAGATCATTCATGCCTTGGAGAGCCAATTTCAGTCATGAGATGCAAATCATTGACAAGCAGTGTGCAGTGTCAATCTTTGTTGTTGGTCTGTTGAAAACCTCAACAACAAAAAAACCAAAACAATGCTACTGCTCAGTGGTCCTTATGCTGAGAAGCACCAGGTACAGTAGTTATTCAATTTGGGTGGGCTGATCCATATAGTGCTCCACACACTTTGAGTGTTGAAGGATTTGGGTGTGGGAAAGTTGGGGAGATGACCACCACCAAGTCTAAGAAGACCTAGCAGTTGGAGGATGAAGAAGAATAGTGCTGCACTCAAGGTAGCTAGCAGGAATAGACTGAATAGACTTGGGGAATAAGACAGTGTTCCAGGTGAACACAGTCAAGTAATAATGTGGGAAGATTGAACAATATGAAGCCTATCTGAGGCTTCAGAGGGAACTGGAAAGCTTATTTTTTCTTTATAGCTAAAGTACAGGGGTTTATATAGGTTTCAGTAATTTGTATACTCCTGCATATGCAAAACTGTGCTCCGGCCATAAGAGTAAGAAAATGATGGGGTAAGGAAGGTCATAGAAGGTCATGGAAGAATAGGAGCTGCACTTCATGGGCAATGACCAAGCATAAGCAACAATAGAACAGGATGAATAATAAGAATAGATCATAAGTCATATGAAAGGGGGGATGATAAATCAAAGCTGTGACCATTACAAACCATGACATATGATGATAAATCCTCCTCAGTCAGCATTACCACACGCTTGGTGAGCATGACAAAGTGCTGTGCAGTGATGATCCAAGAGATATGACAATAGCAGATGATGCTGTGGGTGTTACGCAAATGCTTTAGCGTAAGGTGACTGGAATGTAGTCGGCACTAGACGACGGTCTAAGTGCTGATTGGGTCGGGTTCGACGTTGATATATCCGGTAGCTGTTAAGCCGTCGGATTACAACAGATAGGGATGGACTTCCGAGGTGACTAATCAAGGAAGGGTTTCGCTGTTGACTGTGAAGTCGAAGCGAGAGATCAAGCTGATAGACTCAATGACAAACGGTCAAAGAGAATAAGAGTATCGACTCGAGGATAGCGATCCAAGAGAGAGGGAATCGTGATCAAGGAGACTCAAGAGAGAACGCTCAAGAGAATCAGTGAACAAGTCAATGTAGATCAGGTAAGATCCAGTAGAATCAAGTTAAGGAATAAAGTACAATGGGATCGACTACTTATAGGATCAGATGAGTTCAGGGGAGGTCTACCGAGCTAGCGGTAAGGGTCAAGGGTAACTGTACATGAGGTAGCAGTGAGGTCAGGGTCATCAGGAAGTACAGGGTCCAACATGAGGTAGACATGTGGCTGAGGATCAAGGGATCAGAGAAGCGTCTAGCTTCTATCACAGAAGGTCAGGGTCGGCGGAGATGCATCAAGCATGGTGATGTGACAAGGTGAAGGCGTGAAGAGGTGACAAGGATGAAAAAAGGATAGGGGGCCCATGTTACTGTAACAGTGGGGGATAATAATAGAGCTGTGCAATGCTGCAATGCAATGATGGTGGGATGTTCCAATGACCTGGTGTAAAGATGTCATGTGGTTGCCATACAGGATGTCAACATGCAGGGATCATGGGGTATATACAGTCTGTGAGGCTCATCCCCAACACAATAAGGGATGATCATCTGCATAGGTTGGCTGATTTTTTTGCAATCTCTTGAATGAGCAGGGAGAATAGATTGGTGTAGGGATTCATAGTTGTCATGGTGGTGAGGATCAAGCAGATAATGGCTTAGAATGAATGGTGGAAGAAGTTGTGGAAGAGGATTGGGAATGATGAGGGAATAGATGTATAACGCACAGATTTTGAGATTTTTGCACAACATGGCAAGGTCTGGCTGAACATGGAGGTCATCTGGGAGAGTGAGGGTTGAAGATGGGAGGGCATTGGAAGTGTAGGAATATGGGAGAAGTGAATTGACCTTGTTAATGTGGAACACCAAAAGAATGCTGAATGTCATAGTGGTCTTGAAATAACTCAAGAATTGCAAAGTGTGGAGAAATGAAAGAAGACAAAGGGAAATGAAAAAAGATAGATGTAAGGAGTGATATGGGAAATGAAGATGAAAATGAAAAGCCATGTTCTTGCTACCAAACACTTTTGGTACGTGACAGCAGGTGCAGCTGTCTTCACTCCAAGGAAAAGCAAGCCTGCAAAGTGTCTTCACAATGCCAAGCGAGAGTCTATTCAGCCAGCAGTTGCGTGTCTACCTAGTGCATTCTACAATCCATTGTGGTTGAGTGACCAACATCCACTGGTCAAGGTATCTAATACAAAGTTCCAGATATTGAAATTATGGTTGCACACAGGTGAAATAATTCAAGTTAATGTATAACTCGGATGACACCTGATTCCTGGCCCTTGGGTAGTCTACCTTGGCTAATTTCTACTCTAGGCTCTGCCTAGTGTAGCCCTATCTTTCCAACCACTTTCCAACGAGTTTCCAACCGGTCTCTGTACACTTTCCAATGGTCCGGAACTTGTCAATAGCCATCGGAAGTTAAGGACACATACTCGGGTAAGGGGCACAGCGCACAAGCTGAAGCCAAGCCCTTCGGATCCGCTCCAGTGTGCATGTTCTTAACAGTATATTTGAACTCATACCTTACCGAGTATACATACAAACATATCTACATGGCTCCCACTCAAACTAACTGCAGGAATCTCGCTGTGGCTGGCTTTCTAGCAAGCCAGCCTGATCCCACACCCTCTGTCAACACATTTACCAGTTTCACTCAACACCTTGCAAGTGCACATGCTCCATCCGAAAGCATTTCCCAGATTAGCAGTCATTGACAGCCGGTAACCCCTACTTGCTTACCTGCCGCTGCTCTGCCAGTTGTCACAGATCCCGATGACGGTGATGACGACATCCCTGGTGGAGACCCACCAGACGATGCAGGTGGAGACCCCTATGGAGATCCTCCTGATGATCCAGACAACGATGAAGATCAAGGACTCAATGCCCAGGACAGGGTTTTCATTCACCTCTCACAGGCCATCAACAACCTTGCCCGCAATACCCACAAACCCACCAACAACTTCAAAGTTAAAGTCCACGAGCCAGATACCTTTGATGGTACTGAGCCTCAGTACATTCCTCATCCAATGCGAACTCAACTTCCAGAACAAGTCCCACACTTTCCACTCGGACCGATGTCATGCATGGTATGTGATTCATACCATGACATATATATAAAGCAAGTATAAAGGAGA
Source organism: Auricularia polytricha (assembly GCA_003316125.1). Classification (NCBI taxonomy): domain Eukaryota; kingdom Fungi; phylum Basidiomycota; class Agaricomycetes; order Auriculariales; family Auriculariaceae; genus Auricularia; species Auricularia polytricha. The sequence continues at coordinate 15,701 of QFEN01000326.1, forward strand.
TGATTAGAGGAGTGTACAAGGATATACTTCACTATCATTAGCTTAGGTTTTCTGTTATTGAGTTGTATTTCTAGTTTTCATCAGTTTCTGTCTCTTTTCATTTTTCCAGGCTTATTCAGCCACTTGATTGCATCAGTGAGCCACTCAGATATGTTTGTAAGCATGTCATGTGATTGGTAAAATTCTGATTTGTAAGGATATTCTATTACTCATCATGATCTTGTCATGATTTGTAAGGATATTTCATGACTCATCATGTTTTGTCATGACTTATTATGCTTTGTAATATTCTCCCCATGATTGGTAATATTTTAGTCATGTACTTTAGTAAGCAGCTGATTCAGCACACCAAAAGGCTTGGTTTGTAAGCACATTCTTACCAATCCAGTGATGAGTCATGCTTAGTAAGGATGGTTTCCAAAATGTATTTAAGGACTCCAATCCAACCAAATAAATAAGTTTTTCCCCTTCCATTCTTGTCTCCTACTGTGAGTATTGTAAGAATTTGAAGTGTAGGAAGTGTTTCCTCTTCCATCTTGTCTCCAACTGTGAGTACTGTAAGAATCTGAAGTGTAGGAAGTCTTTCTTCTTCCATTCTTGTCTCCAACTGTGAGTACTGTAAGAATTTGAAGTGTAGGAGTTTTCCCACTTTCTGTCTCCACTGTGTGAGATCCAGAAGAAAGTGAAGGTCTACAAGTTACCTTTGAAAACCATTGTATTTCATCAGTCATTTGTTGTATAGTATCTTACAGGGATCACCTATACAACCTTCCATTCATTTTATCCACGTATACTAGTCAATACACTCTCTTTTACAGGAAGAGAGAACTCGAGTAAGGAGAACACAACAAAGTTGAAACAGACTTTCATAGGTTGAGACATGACCTACTAGGGTGTAACATACCTAAGACACATTCAGGAGGACGATTTCTTTTTCAACAGAAGGTAATTTATTTACTCTTTGACCACCCACGAACACCACATTATCAACCGAGAAGTAGAAAATCTGTTGACCGTGAACTTGAGGAGCTGGCAACTGTTAGTCTTATCAAAGTGTAGTTGTGATTGTCACTGCATTTTACACGCTTTTCATATAAGACCCTCAAGTAACAAGACACTGAGCCAAGGTCAACTTTGCTCAGTCCTACCTAAAGGGCATGGCCCTCGAGTGGTTCGAGCTGGACCTCCTTTCTGACAACAACAGCAGTCATCCAGATTGGATGGATGATTATTCCAAGTTCCTGTTGGAACTCCAGACCAACTTCGGCCCTCATGACCCCATTGGAAATGCAGAAATGCATCTCGAACAACTCTTCATGCGTGATGTCAGCACATCAACAAGTACATTATGGAATTCCAACGACTTGCTTCCCATACATTAGTGCTCACTTTGCATATATGCAGACTTGGATTCAGAAATCACTTACCTGTTGAACAAAATTCTTGAAATTTGTACGATCTTGATAAGCATCTTTCAATGGGCCATGCATTTTCTCATTAGGCTTGGTGCTGTAGTTTCTGGAGACACCTTTCGCCTCAATATCATCAAAGAGATGGGTGGAAAGATGTTTCTTAGGGAAATTCCAGGACTTCTCACAAATCTCTGCTGTATCTTGAATGTATTTCTGATTGTAAAATTTGAATCAACACCATGAATTAATAATATACTAGTATGAGGGATACATACATCCAACAATTTGGTGAGCTTTGACAAAGCTTCTCGGCCATCTTTGATGGTGTCTTCAGTATGGACCTCTAACAAAGCATAGATATTAAACTCTACATAGCTTCAGATACAACAGAGCAGGAGATATGCCTCTGGATCCATATCATGGTCAAACACATTATGTGCTGCAAAGATAATAAGCTAAATTGATGTGAATAATATGTTAAAAAGTGAATAGTCTAGGCTTGCCTTCAATATGTCTTCATATTTTGTTCCATCGGAAAATGATACCAATATAACCTGATCAAAGTGATTCAGGTTTCGCCAACATGGAAATGATTGAAAGCTGACAATCTAAATTAATGCCTACAACAATACAGCTGAAAAAATGACTCACAGGCTGTCAATCTGCACAGTGGCCTGTCAATTGGAATGTTCAACCCATTTCTGCAATTCAGCCCACATGTGATCACTGAACAATCCCTTGTCATTGAAGTGGAGTTTATCATGTGATAGAGCCCTGTGAATGTCGGTGTGCTTCAGGACACCAAATGAGTTCTGATAACAATAGTAGATTATTAACTAATATACAAATAAAAGAGAGACCCACATCAACATCACAAAGGCTCTGGGAACTCAAGATCTGCTCTCTTGCCTGCAATGTAGTAGACTCTCAGGCTTGAGCACGTAATGCCTTGGTATCTGCAGATGTGCGGAGAGGATACATGTTAAGTGTATTAGAAAGCTTGTCGTGAGGCACTAGACAGATAGGGCAAGGAAATTTGCCCATCAAACCACAAATCAATGCCATTACAGCCCTAGAACAGTGAACATATTCAGATGTCAGAGATATTTAATAGTACCAAAGGAACTAGAATTATACATACTGTTCTTCATAGCCTGCAGAGAGTATGAGGACAATTGGATAGAAAACATGTATAACATTTTCCCAGCATTTAATGGCAGAACCAAACTTCGATAGCAGTGCAAGACAGGCAAGAATCTTCAGAAACGATGCATGCTATACCACATTCTTGAAGTTGACAAAAGCAGGCTTTCCAGAATGCTCCTTATCTTCCTTTACCTGTCAAAGCTCTGAGTGTTAATAATGTCAGCATCATTGGCAAGGAAGTGTAGAGCAAACAATAGGTAGCCAACCAACAACACGCTCTCCACCCAAGCCTTCTCCATTCCAAACCGCAATAGGAAGATTAGCACAGCGAGCAACTACAGGGTAACCTTTCGCATGACCAAATGACAATAATTTTGCCTTGTTGGCATATAAAATAAATGCAAGAGGTTTTGCGTCTGGTGGGATTTTCGACTACAATAATCCTCAGTCGGTACACAATGCAGACACTTGACAGGATATCAATAAGAGCATGACTTACTTGATATTCCCAGAAATCATTAGCGGTCCACAGCTCATGAATGAACCAAACGAACTTCTCACCATTGAACTTTGAAAGCCTTTGGGCATCAAAGACGAAATGCGGACCTACTTGCGGATCTTGAAGTAGATCTGTAGCCCAGTCCCACAGTGAGTGATGCAATAGCGGGAATGTCTTATTGATACCTTGGAAGGGCATGTCCACTTCCTCCTTCATAAACTATTACACGAAAGAAGCACAATAAGTGTAGACTTCACATACAAAGTCATTGAATAGTACATACAGGTGTCATTTTGAATGACACTGCCTCCCACGTGTCTCTCACATCTTTGCGATTCTGGAGGGTAAACAACCCAAACCTGCTGCAACGAACGAGTCCGATGAACCGATCCAGCTGCTCATAGGAGAGTCCAGCTTCATGGGCAAGTTCTGCAACCTCAAAGTCAATACGAGTGTGAAACGGCTTCCAGGGCTCAGGATCTGCTTTCAGAACAGCTGTTGGGGCACCGGCACCACAACCATAGTCCTTGAAATGGTACACTTGGGTAGGGCGACCACTACTGGGGTGGTATTCCACTTTTATATCATCCACATCATGTTGAGGTACAGGTGATGCTGTTGCAGATAGTGGCAGATGATCTATATGGATGTAAGTTGCAAACACAATGATACAAAAAAAATCATAAAGACATACCATTTGAATTGGTCTGTCCCACATCAGTGTCATCTGGATAGTCTATCTGATTGTCAATATTGAAATCAACATCCTCTGAATGATTGACAGTAGCTTGCATCAATGTCCAATGAATCAGTATTGATTGAGGACACACGACAGTAACAATGACTTATGAAGAGTTGAGCCGCTGACAGGTAGACATTCACCAATAAACACACTACTCTGTTGTGCTTGTTCTCGCTCTACAATTTAAAAATTAGTCAATGATCATTAGCATAAAACCATAATAATGTTATAGACAATGTACCTCGACGAATTTCCCTAGCAAGCTCTATCTCCTCTCGCCTTTGTTCAGCTTGCTTCTGGCAAGCTTTTTCGTGTGTTCGGAATCCTTGGTGATGGAAGGATTGGTCACAATGATTACAGGATCACTGCAAATTGGCAGGCATCTGTGTTGAAACAGGGACAACCCAAGTCCAGTCTAAGTCTAAGGGCACCTGATACAGGAATAGTGTACTTTGATGGTGAAGCGCTGGCGGGTGAAGCTTGAAGGATCTGAATCAGTGAAGGGCCGGCGGACTAACATTTAAGTTATTATTACCAGGTGCAATTCTGAATTGTGAATCAGACACTGTTTGTCTCTGATTTGGAGGCAACTGTAACAAGATACTAACGAGGGCTGAAGTTGATGGTGAAGGAGTGTTGAGAGGATGGTGTGACAATAATTGATTGTTGGCAGCAGTGCTTGCTGGAACAACATTGTAATAGACGTACTAAGGTCGAGACCCGGTATCAATAGTACACATCAGTATCAATGATGTGACTTTGGTATAAATATTACTACTGGGTATTAAAAATAGAACTTGGGTACCAATATCTTAACTCGGTATCAATACGGCTGAAACCGAGTCTCACAGGCACGCTGTTGCAACCGACTTAGGAAATTTCCGACAATGCCAAGGGTATGGGTACACCAACTTCTGACCCATACCCATACCCAAAACCCGTGTGGGTTACCCAGACCCATGCCATTGCCTACATACCCTTCATTTCAGACATGTTCAGTGTTCAAATGCAAAACCAAACACAAACCAAATGTCCTGAACATGTCTTTTCCATCACTAATAAGGTATCATTTTGATGTTTTATGCCTCCAATTCAGCACATGGGATGCAGCTTGCTCGGGCCCAAGCCCCAGCTTTGGGCTGACTTGGGCTCATGGCTCAGGCTTTAAATCTGGTGGGCCTAAGCCGGGGCTTTGAGCCCAAGCCAGGCCGGAACATCACTAGAGGTGAACCATCAGAGTGATCTGGTGTGTCTAGTGGGGAAGAGGCTACAGATGTGTCTGTTGACCAATTTGACCAATTTGTTTTGAGGCGGGTGTTGATTACTGCTTGTCCTGTGATTTTTCTAGGTCTTAGGTTACTGGGCATCAGTTTCTGATGGAAATCTACATAAAAGGGTGGAATGGAACACACACCTTTTTCTTTGTGCAGGTGTTTTTTGAGAACACCTGCTGTCTAGCTTGGCATATTGGGCGTGGTGCGACGTAATGAAGTGGTATGCTTTTTGCGAGTTTTCCGAGAATGATGTTCTAGATCGAAGGTTCTATTTCTTTTGATTGTGTGCTTAAAGACAAAAACTGCGACTAAACTGCGGCTGCGAAGTGTTTGGAAACAGAGATGATGGTTGGTTGAGTTGAATCCACCCCGTTCACCACGATGGACAGGGTAGTGGGACTCAGACTGCTGAGGAGCGAGATGCCTTGGCTGGCTAATGATGTGCTACTCATGGGAACTTGTCCACCTATGGTACCCTCCCGGTCTGACTAAGCCTCAAAATGGGCCGCTGGCCCCTCCCCGCCTATGCTATGCCCGTGGAACCCCTACTCCACCGTCCTTTGACCACACGCAGATCATCTTGTCCTGCCCGCAGCTCGTGAATTTGTTGCCCTGTGAAGAGTATTTGATAGCATTCACCCAACTGTGTCTGGTCTCTATCGATGGTCCTATCTGCCGGCCAGTATCAGGGTTCCAACGTCGTATGGTGCCGTCGTTTGATCCATTTACCACCCCCACGGCACCGGGAGACCAACCGAGGCACCCCACTTGATCATTGTGCCCCTCCTACGGGTCACCGACCATGCTGCCATGGCTTAGTTTCCACAGCCGCAGGCTGCTGTCTGTACCTCCGCTCACGACCATTGTGTCATCGAGCCTATTCCCGCACCGTCGCTATCCAAAAGCTTGCCTACTGGCTCTCCGTCTCTTTTCCATTGACGAATCGAACAGTCATCCGACGCGCTCAATATATTGCAACTGGTGCCCAAGTAGACAAGGCTCCATATGCGTTTGGAGTGACCCTCCATGATGCACTCCGGCATCAAGCTCCCTGCTGGACGTTCTGGTGCTGGTTTCTTCCATGATGTGGTCCGAGTGTTGTTGTTGACGAAGTAGGACCGACCGATGGGTGAGATGTACTGCTCGCATCCGACAATAACGAGTTGTCCAGGTCGATCCATGCTCAGCCATGAGTTCCCCGCTCCTAGTGGTCCGTCCTTCATTCACCTAGTCGCACTCCTGGCAAAGATTGGTTCCATGAAGGGATAATGAGCGTGTCATCTTGATATAATGTTCCACTATCCAACACCGCTGGTGAGTCTAACAGTGCTTCTCTCCGTTTTGCTGATGTAATTGATTCAGCCTCTTCGCGCATGACCCTATTTGGGAAAGGATGACCTGCTCTAGAGACGCGGGAAGACAATGAACCTCCAGGTAAGGCTTGATAATGCGAAAATAAGAGTCCAGGGCGAGGAGAGATGTTGAACAGACCCCCAGATTTGCATGCTGTAGTTGCATCGTTGCTGAGAAGTGTTGCCTTATCGAAGTTCTGTTCGACTTTCGGTGCACCTCGGTTTGTTCCGTCTGATCATCACTTGCACCAAATCTGTCAGCGAGCGCTAAGATATTTGCTCGACCCTGGGTTCGACATATATCGATACACCTGGACCAATAGTGAGAGTCTATTTTGAATATAATGAAATGAACATGCAAACGCAGTCACACGCCTAGTCGACGCCTCTGCAAAGTGTAATCAAAGTAGAGTGGTACGTATACATACAGTTGTAGCGTGATATTCAACGCCCGAGTCGAGTCATCTATCGATGGATCGCTATCCTAGTTATCGATCGACGCCCTCGAGCGCGTTAAGACGCTCCCCGTGCGTATCCGGTGTCCAGTTCTGCAGCCTCTTGTCACGACACCATAACCCAGGCCGCCCACCCCCTCCCGTGTCACGTTCCCAGCGTACATCAAGTTCCCCGTGAAGAAGACCTTGTGCACCACCTAGAGCGGGGTTCCAGAAAGCGGAACCGACTTCTCCGAGGGTGGTTTCAACGCGTGGATCTGGGGACACTGGTAGAGGAGGGAGGTGTACGAGGAGAAAGGGAACGCTGGAACCGAGTGCACGAGTGAGGGTCGCAGTGGTGAATTTTGACTCTGAGAGGAGGAGTGCCACTGTGCCCAGTTCAGACACGGGTGCGGGGGAGAGGGACGGAGTATTGGTGTGCATATGCCATACACCTTCCATCTCGCGAACGTAGTTTGGCGAGAATTTCTTCTTTTCCGCTTTGCATTGTGCGAGAACGCGGATGCGTCTACGGGGAAGGGTGATCGGGGTGGATTGAGAAGACTGTGGTTCGGAGAGGGGTAGCCACCACCAGCCAAGCAAGTCGACGCCGCCGTCAGACTTGCCACCAACGCGTTTGAGTGACATCGAGAAACATTCTTGAAGTAATTGGAGCGATCTTTGCTCGAACGCTGTTCCACGCGCGACTGTAGATAGCGTCTTGTGCATCGCAGCTTAAATTTCAGTACGACCTTCGTCGAAGATCAGCCTTAGCTAGGGAGACTGAGATTTCATTACTTGTGGTAGAAAACGAAAATTTGGCCAGCGAGTGTGCGTCAGGTATTCGCAAACTGGATACACAGTGGTCGGTAAACACTCGTCTAAAGAGAGACTAATTCAAGTTGGTGGATTTGGTAAAACCGGGAAAACCCGGGCTACCTCACTTTGTGCTTGAACTTCTTCCTCCACCTCCGAAAATCGACATGTCTTAGTGCGTCTCTTTTATACATGTTCCACTAACTAGCTACTGATCCACTAGATTTGTAGCGTCATCTTTGGCCGCGCCATTAAAACCGAGTACCTCACGTTGGGTACACTTTTCGCGACCGGCGGTGCCGTCTATGCATCCCTTGGTGGAAAGAAGGATTCTGCATCTTCAGGCAAACCTCTTGCAGAGCGCGTGAAGGAGGCCGTACCCATAAATGCTGGGTCCAGGTGCGTCTATTCTTGCTTTAACGTGTACGCGGACACAGACTGACCGTGCGGCGTTTGCTTCTACAGTGAAGAAGAACAATTGTACGTGTTCTATCAGGACCAAATGACTCGTGCTGCAGCACGGACTGAACAGGACGAACAGTATCAAGAACTTTATTGCAGAGGCCGAGAAAGAGGGGGGGGCAGCGCATCATTGATTCGGGTTCTCGTATTAATATACAGTGCGAAGCCAGCATGTAGTTACCTTGATGGTCAGAGACATACCAGTGCGGTGACCTATGGAAATAGAAATTTTTCTCGCTCTCATCGTTGCTCCCGTCGACGTCCGAGCCTATGTTTTCGCAAGCAAGAACTTTGGAGAGTTTCCTTTTCGGTTCATAATTACTTTACTGTGTGTTAGTTAAACTCGCGATCGTTGCTTTGCAACTGCCAGATCATCAGCAGCTGTACTGTGTAACCGACGCACCGTTCTCTCACTCACTCCCTCACCAACGTCCATGTCTTCTGTCATATAACGATACCACACGACAAAGCCAAACGTATACCACCACCATGAACATGAACCATAATGGCAGTACGACACCAGCATGCAGCAAACACCTCTCCCTCTTGAACACATCCAGCTCGCCAACAGCAGCGAGTTCTCTCCCATCCCCGCCCTATTCACCCCCTGCAAATCGCAGCACACCACACACCAGTACCCACGCATGGGATGTGTCTCCCAACGACGCGACAAAAGCCCTCAAAGCCACCCGCAGGCAATCTTCCATCTCCTACGTGTCCTCACGCGTCGATGTATTTTCCCGACACGGGGCATCCACGTCTACAACCGTGGCTGATGCCTTGATAGGAGTAGATACGGTACATGGAACGGGAGGTCTATTCGAGGGACCCAAAAGGACTTCACGCTCGATGAAAAGGCGGACTATGGTAGGGCTCGAGGAGTTGCGCGGATTAACCACAGTTGGGGAAGCTCGCGCACATGGGAATGTCAGTACTAGTAGGAGTGTAGAAAGACCTGCCCTGACATTGGCTGAGAAGTACGTCCTGATTTCTGCGTACCTGTATTGATGCCAACGGAATCGAATCTCAGGCACGCCGACCTCCTACACGCAATTGCAGCCGCTGAGAGTAGACGCCTCGAGCTGACAGGTCAGCTTGCTGCTGTTGAAGGGGATCTAGGAGAACGTGAGTCCTTTCTTGTTGTTTCATTTCGTCCTTTTTGTGTCTTCTTCCTCGGTGCCGTCGTTCCGCATTATATCCACCTAAATTTCTAATCAGGGCGAACTGACCGTCTCTCGTTTCCTAGTAAAACGCAAATGGGAGCGTATCATCAACCGCGAACCATACCACCCCACTCTTCCCTCGTCCACACCCACTGCTTCTGTCGTAGACGGCCTCAAAGAAGGGGTAAGATTACTAGCAGCGGGTCTGAGCGACCTGAGCGACCTCTCTTCTCCCATCCCTTCACCAGCTCCTCCAATAAATACAGAAGAAACAACGGGTGTCCCGAGGCGTCATGCACAACGTGTGAGCGACTCGTCCACATCAGCGTCTACACGTTCAGGGGTGAGGCGACTTTCGAGGAGTTCTGTGTCATCTAGCTGGGATGAGGACGTTTGCCTTTCTTCTGGTATCGGCACAGGAAACGATGAGCGAAATCTCACGAATCAATCACGAGACAAAGAAGTAGCAAAAGAAAGGCAGGAGAAAGTCTTCCGTAGGAGATCGCGCGATCTGTCACATCCTCCGACTGCATTTACGAGGCATGCCACTTCATATAATAGTACGAGCACTAGCGTGGATCTCGGGCGAGGCAGCGCGGATCTCGACGCGACTCCAGACGTCGTTCGGGGTACGTCCAATTTGGGAATGGATGCGTCCGTTGCGGCGGCGGGCGTATCGAGTTCAGAAATCGACGCAGACGGTACAGAGTCTCCAGAGGTACCGAGCAAAAATACACTACGTATCAAACGCTCTCCCCTAGCGTCATCCTCATCAATGCCCGGCGCAGGATCGCTCGCCGTAGTTGGTGGAGGATGGGGGAACGTCGGTCGGAAGCTTGGAGGTGATGTGTAAGTGAAACTCCCGGTCATCAGTTTTTCGCTGCATTCACGACCGATACCTTGTTTTCTCCGATGCTCCATCACGTTCACGTACTAATATATCATCACAGGTTCTCCAAAAGCCAAAAACGAGCATCCATACTCCTCTCAGATGTCTCCCAATCCATCGTATCGGCACTAACCCCAGGCCCAGTAGCCACTTCCCCTGCACCAGTTCCAACATCAATGCCAACGTCAGCGCCATCCCTTTTCCCATTCCCGTCATCCCTCCGCACGCCCTCAAGCAGCACCACCTCCTTACGCAGTTCCTCACCCAGCACTGCTTCCGCTTCTTCTTCCTTACTTACACCATCATCAAACACGAGCTCCCCACTAACGCGCTCGACGTACCTGCACACTCGCACTCATATACCTGCCCCGCGCCCTGGGAGTTGGTTGGAAGATGAAGAGGAGGATACGGTGAATGCTGGGAGGGTTATGATGCCATCTGTGCTTACGCCTACCTCTGCCTTCGCACTCAAGCCTGCTTCCTCCCCTACATCTGCGTCAGTAAGCAAAACGCCCAATTTACTCGGAGCCACAAAAAGAGGCACGGCGACTGCGACTGCGACTGCGACGAGTTTCGATGATGATGACGACTGGAATTGGTAGCAGTTAACGTTGTTCGTTTTCGGGGTTCTCTGGCCGTTGATGGAAGATGAAAAGTAGAGAACAAGGGGGTGCGCAGGCGTATACGGTATTGTATGTTTGCAGTATAGATATTCGCGCCTCCTTCGTTTGTGCAGGCTGGACCAGCAACGAGCTCTGATGACGATGACGACCGGAATTGGTATTGCAGTAGAAGATGACGATGAAAAGTGGGTTAGGAGGGGTTCCGTAAGTATGTTTATAGATATTCATTGTATTGTTTTTTGTTCTTTGCAGTATTACCTGTACTGGATGCGTTGTTTCCAGATTGGATGCAGTGATGAGTAGTTATAATTTCAAATGAGGCGTTGCTAGTACTGAGCGAGAAGCACCACCCGTTATCGTCACAGTTTGTTTGCCCACCCGACAGCTCAGCGCTCAACGTTGCAACGGCGGTGCCCGAGCTAACCGGTAACCCCTCGAACACAACCCAACCTCACGATGCCTTTGCATCCGATCTCCTCGTCCCAGAGTAACAGCCGAATAGTATCACGTTGTAACCAAATGAAGCTCGGTCAAGGTCTCCTTCCAAAAGGCATCCATGTAATTAAACATCATAAGTGTGTAATCGCATCACGTAGGGATTCTTTGCTGACGTACTTAAAAAGCACTATGAGTTCTTCAAGCCCGAAGCTCGTCAGCGATCAGACATTCTATGCGCATGGCTGTCACATATAGAAAAGTCGGGACCTTCGGGCATTAATCCAAGACCCCGACTAACGGTCTACTTAACTTGAGCAACAAGTCAGGTTTTGATGGCCAGCCTGCATAGTTTCCTTCGGACGAGGACAGATCATGATGGTCGCATTTGATCTTTCCTTTTCCTTTCTATCTGGCCTCACATCGGTCGTTGCCTCTTCGGGATTTTTTGATCCAGGAAATATCCTCCGAAGCACAGTTTGCGAGCAGATCGCAACTGAAGTCTCGTCGAGCTCCATAGTGTATGATACTGGTGCGTACTTCCATTCAACACCTTGGTGGCAGCAGACTCAAAGATCTACAGACTCGAGTCAATATGCAAAGGATAATTACCACTGGTCTGCGTCCAGTACTCAGGCCTCTGAATGTTCCTTCGAACCTGCAACAGCTGAAGACGTTGGAATCGCGGTACGTGCAAGGCGAGCAAAATCAACACTCATCTACTGATAATGTGTCTTTCACATCAGCTTCGAATTTTGGGACAGACGCGGACACCATTTGGAGTGAGTAAAAATGGCTTCGGCTTGCATTTTATGTTGATGATTTCACTGTCACAAAGATCAAAAGCGGAGGACATGCTGTAAATGCAGGCTTTTCTTCCACGTCAGGTGTCCAAATTGCGATGTATTCCTTTTCGGATGTGGTTTACGATTCGGATGCACAAACAGCCACCATGGGCACGGGTTTACTGTGGGATGATGTTTACATTGCACTGGAACAGTATAACGTGACTGTTGTAGGGCCGAAAGTCACTGGCATTGGAATCGGAGGCATTGCCTTGGGAGGAGGTATTGTTTTACTCAGGCCCACGGCGGAAACGAAGCTCATTTTGCTTCTTTACCAGGATATTCGTATCTGACTAACCAGTATGGTTTGGCCATCGACAATGTTGTAGCCTTCGAACTTGTTTTGCCAAACGGGACAGTGACCGATATCACAAGTTCTACAAATTCAGATCTGTTCTTTGCGTTGCGGGTGAGTTTCTAGCGAGCTAATCACGTCAACTATCTAAACTTTCTGCGAAATTTCAAGGGGGGATTCAATAACTTTGTGCGTAGCGCCCATTGATCTGTCGACGAACGCGCTGACAGTAGTAGGGCATCGTGACGAGGGTTACTGCCAAAACATATCCTCAGTCTCAAGTCTGGGTAAGAACTTGGAGTCTCTGTGATTATAAGCTGACAATTATCTCATGTGCAGGGTGGACGTGTTTCGTACTCGCTAGACCAATGGGAAGGAGCAGGCTTAGCTATTACCAACTTTTGGGCGAATGTCTCCGATCCAAAGGCATCCATATACAACACATACAGCTATTTCTCTGGAGTGGTATGTCAACTATCGCTGTTCCCCACTTGATGCTCGGCGGGTGACCTACGTGTTTCCTTGCAGACTGAGATGTCGAGTATCCTCTTTTATGATGCTCCAACCTGCCCTGAAGGCATGTTTGATGAGTTCTTGTCGGCCCCCCATACCGAAGAAGACATTTCGACTAGATCCTACGTCTCTCTCATTCAGTCTCTTCCTTTGAATGCCACTTCTGGGTTCAGGTAAGTTACTGGACATAAGACTGTCTGGTCTACTAGTACTCACTTAACGACAGATCCGTGTTTCATTGGGCGGCAATGGAGGAGATCACAGTGTCTGTGTTGGACATGGTTGCAAATGAGACACTGGTAACCACTTATTCCCTTTAATTTGGATGCACCATTAACACATATGGTCAGTTCTGGGGAGCAGAATTGACAAACTCCAGCGCACGAATCATCTCGTATGATGTGGACGTCTACTTGTCCACACTCTACGATCATGTAGATTCACCGACTGCATATCCACCGTCACGGAGTCGAGGTTACTCGTTCATCCAAGTATACTATGGTTGGGCAGATTCAAGCTATGATGACGTAATGTTCGACACTGTCAATGCAAGCGCCCAACATATGAATCAGGCACTCACGGATCTCGGCCAGGACGTCGCGAATGTTGCTGTGTACCCAAACAACGCACCTCCTAACATGGCTGTAGAGAAGATGTATGGTGATAATTTACCTCGTTTGCGGGCCATCAAAAAAGCTGTCGACCTGGATAATGTGATGGGATTGACGGGCGGTTGGAAATTCTAGGCCTAGCTCGAACACAGAAATCTTAAATGTAGCTTCACATTCATTTTCACTTATACCCTACTGACTTATTTACACTTGAACATTTTACAATGGTGGGCACACAGCACTAATCATGTACATGCAACAGTCGCTACGTTTCTCATCGAGTGAATGACTTACGAGCCATCAATCAATACAAAATTGATTAACGATCGTCGTTTGGATCAACTCTTTCCACTCTGAATGTCAGAGTCACAAACGACGGCAACTGTGCCTCTTTATAACAGGTTAGCTACTACATAGACAAATACAATATAATGCTGAAGCTGTATGACTGGGCATTAAAAGTACACGAGAGATAGAAGAAGCTTGAGGTGATTTCAGACAACATCAAACGTCTGGTGATCAACTCGAACCAGCATGATGTATCTTGCTACATCACGTATATACCGAACTCGGGTAATTCGAACTCCAAATACTTACGTGTACGTCAATGAATACTTGAAGTTTGAAGCTTCAGAAGCTTCAGTGAACGTTTGCACGTTTGAACTTCCGTCACGACTTGGGGTTGCGCACGTTGTGAGGACCCATGCAGGTGTTGTCAAGAAACAATTTTGTTCAGGTAGGTATGTGCACGTTGCCATCGCCGTTTGCTTACTGTACAAACTGTGCAAACTGCATCAAGATACATGGCTGTGTACGAAGTAGTCCATTAAAGCACACTAGAAGGAAGAGAGAAAATCATCCAGTGACAAGGTGTTTAACACATGATATCATGATTGGTGCGGGATGGAACACTGACAGCCAAAGCAAAATTCGCAGCAGCTCACACCTTCATATACAATTTCTTCTGCTCCATCGGTCGAGCCATGTGTGTGATGGTAACCCTTGAGACCCTTGTTGTGCCCCACTGCAGGCTGACCTGGTTGAGCTGAGCTGCTGGCTTCGTCACCGTCCGTTGCATAGCTGCAGCCGCTTCAGCGTCAGTTTCAGGGGTTATATCGTATCTCTTGAAATTTATTTTAATGATATCAAAGAGGAGCGACGGCGAGTCACTCACTGATCTGTATCGTGAGCAGCTACATCGAAAAGGTGGCTAGACATTCATACATGAAAAAACCTGAAATTCCAATGCCGGGGCTAGAGCGGTATCGATTGTGGCACATTTGCAGGTCGAGTGCTAAAACGCAGGGAATCGAGAAAATTGCGCAAACGAAGGGGAGATACTGTGCTCGGAGGGAAAGCTGCACGATTTATATCAGCACCAAATAAATTGTTGCCCTATATTAGTGTCAGACTAGCAGTGAGCTCCGAAGGCAAACAAAAAATACTGACGTATTTCGCCAACCCTCTTCCATTGGCGTGCTTTTTGGAGACGAGACGGGCATCAGAAATATAAAGAGAAAATGAGCAAAAGACGAGATTGTTCACAACTAATTGACGCACATCTCGTCTGCAAAGTAAAAAAGGCGAGATACGGTGGGCAGATCTAAGCACAGATGACATGCCTTGAAAGTACTGCCTCTAGGCTCCATACATAGATTTCTGCTAATGGGATGCCTGAAAGTTCGTTCGCATCCATTTGGTGGAGGTCTAGGAAAACACTTTTCTACAAGATCCGCGTGGCTCCTCCAGGTTCACTTGTATTAAGCGTGGTTTCAAGAAGATTGAATTGCTGACCCACAAGACCATTGATCTGTCTGTGTTCTCGAGTTCTAAACGCAACGTTGTCCTGCAATGAATGACGCTCACGTACCGCAACGGCTCCGTACGGTTAGGATAGCTGCGACTGATTTCGAAGTCCGATCAATGTTCGTTGAAAGTATCCAAAATTTTATTAGTGAACACGTATAGATATTTATAGTTGTTCCCACCAACACGCAACACACAGTCTATGCGCATCATGACCAAGAGGTGGGGGAAATAAGAGTTCATGACATACACCTGACGCAACTTCGGATGGGGCCCCCACCACCGTGACACCGTTACAGTCACTGTAATTTAGCCTTATATAGTAACTATTTTCGATCACACAAATACGTCTGAGAGCAACAATATCAATTGAAAGCAAGTAATACACAAATGCATGACGAAAACTACGACACAAAATATAAATGAACATGTAAAGCGTGATTTTGAGAGCATGATGTGTGATTTTGAGAGCATGATGTGTGATTTTGAGAGCATGATGTTCGCGATGAGAGGCAATGGACCGGAGAGGAGAACAGAATCTAATAGAATTGTTATCTCAGTCTCGGTAAAAGAACTCGAGTATACTTGGCTATGTACCTAATAGAATTGTTCTAAGTGTACTGGTTAGCTTATAATCGTAAAACGGATGGTATAGGTACTTACATCTCAGTCTCGGTAAAAGAACTGAGATGTCTAGTACTTCGGTACGTGGTATTTATCATATGGGTGGAATGTCAATATCATACAGGTGGAATAGGATAAGTAAAATAATTGTGAAACATATCATCACCAGATGCGAGTCGGCCGACATCTCTCTGCGCTCGTACCTGGTTCCTCACGTCTTTGTACCGTTGGATTGCTCGGATTCCAACACTCCCCCTCGAGCGCAGTCTTCTAAACTCATCAGTGTGCATATTTTTTGGATGCAAGGACGGGGTAGTGCCTTTGTGAAGGCGTCGGCGACATTGTCCTCGCTAGGGCAGTAAACGAGTGTGAAGGTGCCGTTCTTGACATGGGAGCAAACAAAATGGTATCGGAGGTCAATGTGCTTCGTGCGGGATTGGAATTTACCATTTGAGGCCAGGGCAATTGCAGCCTGGTTGTCACAGTAAATGGGGGTGGGTACGTGCTCGATGTCGTACAGCTCGTTGAGGAGAAGTTGCAAATAAAGCACTTCTTGAGCCACTGTGGTAAGCACAATGTATTCGGCCTCAGTGGTTGACAAAGCTATGAGGGGTTGCTTCCTAGCACTCCAAGCTACAGGTCCACCGTTCAACAGGATGTCATACCTGGACACTGAGTGCCGGTGTGCCTGTGATGCCCAATCAGTGTCGACATAAGCTTCGAGTCCTCCCTCTGTCCCTCCCAAGGTTAGTCCGAAACTGCTCATACCCTTTAGGTACCTCAGTACCCGCTTCACAGCTTCCCAATGCTCCCTCCCAGGATTATGCATAAACTGGGAGAGGCTTGCGATGGCGAAAGAGACGTCTGGGCGGGTACTTGTGCCCGCGTACATCAGAGACCCAATGGCCCTCTGATACAATACATCTTGCATGGCCTCGCTTTGAGCGTGTGTGGCGGGAGACTGAGCATCAGACAGGATGGTGCCAACCTCCATTGGCATCTGGACAGGTTTGGCATCTGTAAGGTTGAATCTCTCAAGGATGGTATTGATGTAGGCCTTCTGGGACAAGGTAATAGTGTGTGCCGCATGATCTCATTCGACCTTGAGTCCCAGAAGCCAAGTGAGCTCACCAAGATCGGATATCTCAAAGTGATGGCTAAGCTGCTCCTTAAAGTTCGTGATATGGCGGAGGTGCCGAGAGGTGACAGCCATGTCATCTACTGACACGGTGATAACAGTATGTTCTTCCTCTTGGCATCTATAGTAGACGGCTTGGTCAACCTTCGAGCGTGTGTATCCCATCTCCAGGAATGCACCAGCTAACTCTTCCGACCACTCAAAACCCGCCTGCTTCAAGCCCAGTAAGCTCCTCAACAACTTCAGCACTTTCCTCTCTTCTCCCTGCTTCAGGTATCCTGGTGGTGCGTGCATATATATATCTTCTCGGAGTTCAGCATAGAGGTAAGCACTCTTGATGTTGACTTGGTGGATGTGCCAGTCTCGCTGGGCAGCCATGGCAAGAATGGTCCTAATCGAGGACATGTTGGACGTGGGAGCGAAGGTTTCATAATAGTCAATGCCGAATTTCTGGCGTTGACCATTTGCAACTAGCCGAGCTCGTAACTTCAGCTTCTCACCATCTGGTCCTCGCTTTGTGGCCAACACATAATGACAAGGAATCAAGTTCGCGCCAGGCGGTGAGTCCACTACTATCCAGGTTCCGAGTTTCTTCAGCTGGCTGATCTCGTAGTCTATGGCATCCGGACCATTTAGCGCTTGCTGGAGTGTTACCTCTGGCTCTACAGCAGCCATCGCATGTAGCTGAGTGGAGACAATCTCATCCTCTAAGTCTGACTCTGTTGGCTGGAATAGTGTCTCTGCTGCTAGACCGGCTACCTGTCCCTCATTGAGGGCATGATAGTAGCCTAGAGGCGGCCTTACCCTGGCGGGCCTTGGTGCAGGTGGCGTCTCTGGGCTTTGGACTTGTCTGGGAGGAGTAGATGGGGGTTGGGGAGGTTTCGGTGAGTTTGTTTGCAATGGTTCCTGGACGCTAACAGTTCAAACAGGGTTGTACTCCCCCTTGGCCTGGACACCATCAGCAACAATGACCGTAGAGGGCACAAACATTACGTTTCGCTCAATGGACACCCTTCTCCTTGTTGGCCAGTAGATACAGTAGGCTTTGCTCTCGGTATCAACACCCACAAAGATTGCTTCCTCTGCCTTCAGCTCAAGCTTGCCCGCATGCTCCAAGTGAACGAGGACAGGAGCTCCGAACTCGTGAGCATGGGACAGATTTGGCCGTGTGTTATGCACCAGCTCACAGGGTGTGTGGCCGGGAATTGACCTGGAGGGTAAGCGGTTCTTCAGCCAGACAGCATAATTGACTGCCTCCGCCCAGAGGAACTTCGGTAGCCTATGCGCAATGAGCATGGCACGTGCATGCTCTACCAGAGTGCGGTTTAGTCTCTCCGCCACTCTGTTCTGCTGAGGTGAGTCATGCACGGTCAATTGTCTACTGATTGTTACGCTAACAGCAATAACTCAGGTGGTATCTCTGAACTAAGTCCTAAGAGGGACGTCGTTTAGTTCAGTAGTCAATGTATCAGAGTCTAGACTTGGTGACGTAAGTCGGCAAGTCAAGGCGAGGGAAAATATCGGTATCAGACACAAGAACGAAGAGTTCAAGTGAAGTTTAAGTCAGAAGAGCTGTCTTGCTCAAGAGATCAGGTATCCGTTAGAATACTGAGTAGATTCAAGTTAAGAAGTACAGGACAAGCAGATCGACTACTTATAGGTAGAGAGTACTTTAGGGCAGGGTTACCGACACAGTGGTAAGGGTAAAGGGTATAGCAGATGGGGATCAAGAAGGCAGTGAGATAAGAACATACGATGGACACGGAGATCAAGGATGCTGTACAAGAAGCAAGATAAGAGATGTCGTATCAGAGATAAGGAGAAAAAGATAAGGGGGGAACATGTTATCGTAACACTGATCCCTTGGCTCTTTAGGTGGGCGTCAAAATCTGCGCTTAGGTACTCCCCACCACAATCAGATCGAAGCGTTTTGATGCGAGGGCCACTGGTCTGATTGGTAAGCCTTGCCTCATACTGCCTGAACGCCCCGAGTGCCTCACTTTTATGCTTCAGGAATGCTACCTGAGTCTCCCGCGAATAATCGTCGGTGAAGCTCATGTAGTAACTTGATCCTGCGAGGCTGACAGTTTGGGATGGTCCCCACAGGTCCGTATGGACGACATCGCCGTAAGTCTTGGCACGTCTAGTCGCTTCCTTCGGGAAGGGCTTATGAGCTGATTTTGCCTTGACACATGCATCACAGAATTCAGCGCAGGACAATGGATCAAGGGCCAGACCCTCCACCAGTCCACCCTCTACAGCATGCTTAACAGCGGCTTGTGAGACATGGCCAAGGGCCTTGTGGAGCTCGTGGACGGTGCGTGTTCCTTTCACAAGGTGCGCATGTTGCTTTAGCTTACCCGCAATGCTGTAGAGTCCATCAACTTGAGGAATGATGGCGATAACACTACGTTTGGGGGACGGAGACAGGATTTTACACATCCGATCCTCAAAATGGACAGCTAGGCCCGTGGCCATTATACGATTGGTGGAGATCAGCGTGAAGGCCATGCTCGGTGCATATAGGGTATCTTTCAAGGTGACTACCGTTCTCTCCTTGCCATTAGGCAATTCCAGCCTCACATCTCCTTTTCCAATGGCGCTGAGGGTAGATCCATCAGTGGTTTGGACGTCCTGGGGGTCTATGACCTCATAGTTGAGGAATTTTGCCCAATCTGGACAGAAGTGGGACGTTGCCCCAGAATCGATGATGGCACCTTGGCGCTCAACCGGTACTTTGAGCTGGTCTGCGATACTATGTCGCGAAGGCATAATTATCTGGGGTAGGGTCAGATGTGGCAGAGTTCGTGCCCACTTTTGGTCCACATCCTCCTTGCTTCTTCTGATTCGGACCCTGACCTTCCTTGCCTCCACCTGGTCTCCAGCAATCAGACTTGTAGTGACCCTTGCGGTCACAATTGAAGCAGGTAACATCCGCATTCTCTTTGCTTGTGCCTCCTGCCTTTCTATTCCTTCCAGGACCGGATTTGGCAACAAGTGCCGAATTTCCACCCTTTTTGGAACCGCAACGATCCGTCAATAGACAGTGCTCGTATTCTTCGCTGATGACAGTGATGAGTTTGTTTGAGCTAAGTGGGGTTTGTGTCACTCGTGCCGCAGCACTAATGGAGGAAAGGATAGGACGGTATGATTCTGGCAGTGAGCCCAAAAGGATCGCGTGGAAATCACGATCTTCGATGGTGGATCCCATACCAGCCAGGGACTCGCTGTCATGCATGGTATGTGATTCATACCATGACATGTGTGTATATCAGGTGATAAGCAAAGTATAATGAACTGTACTCTATCCTATCACAAAGTGACCCTATCATTTCCCCCTGATTCATTAGTTTGTTTTCTGATTTTTTATGTCACAGACTCAATTCCCTATTTGTTTTTATTTTATT
>QFEN01002378.1:0-27789 GCA_003316125.1 Auricularia polytricha
GGATCATCACTGCACAGCACTTTGTCATGCTCACCAAGCGTGTGGTAATGCTGACTGAGGAGGATTTGTCATCATTTGTCATGGTTTGTAATGGTCACAGCTTTGATTTATCATCCTCCCTTTCATATGACTCATGCCCAACCTTGTTATTCATCTTGTTCTATTTTTTGCTTATGCTTGGTAATGACCCCTGAAGCGCAGCACTTATTCTTCCATGACCTTCCATGACCTTCCTTACCCCCATCATTTACTTACTCTTATGGCTGGAGCATAGTTTTGAGTACGCACAAGTACGCAAAACACAGAAACATATATAAACCCCTGTACTTTAGCTACAAAAAAATTCAATTCAGTTCAGCTTCCCAGTTCATAGTCTATGCTCAGTTCCCTCTGAAGCCTCAGATAGGTTTCGCATTTTTCGATCTTCCCTCATTATTGCTTGACTGTGTTCACCTGGAACATTGTCTTCATTCCTCCAGTCTATTCAGTTCATTCCTGCTTGCTGCCTCGAGTGCAGCACTATTCTTTCTTCGCCCTCCAACTGCTAGGTCTTTTAGGACTTGGTAGTGGTCATCTCCCCAAACTTTCTCACACCCCAAACCTCCAACACTCGAAGTGTGTGGAGCACTATACGGATCAGCCCACCCAAATTGAACAACTACTGTACCCGGTGCTTCTCAGTATAAGGACCACTGAGCAGTAGCGTTGTTTTGGTTTGTTTTTTTTTTGTTGAGGTTTTCAACAGGCCAACAACGAAGATCGACATCGCATCCCTCGGAGGGCGTGAACGGCCTGAACTCCCACTGACTCTGAGAGTGAACCGGAGCTACAGGATATGATTAGCCGATATTGGAGGAATGTAGACTGGCAAAATAGTAAGACGGATGAATTGGATGCGGACCACTGTGAGTAACTTCCAGATATTCGGAACTCCAAAAAACTGCACAGTGCACAGCCTCTGATCTGTATCAAATCGGAATTCCTGTGAATGACGCAGACATTTCATTTCAACCACGGTCCACTGCCTTGCTTTGTGGTGATTTCTGTTCCTGGAGCGTCAACATAGACTGGGGGTCCTGTAGACTGTAGACTGATGAGTTTATCAGTATAAATAGTCATGTGCTGCGTCTTCCCGTGCACATTGCCGCGGCTATGCGAGCTCAGAGCCTGTGCAATGTGAAGCAGCTTTGCGATTGGCGCTCAACCATGATTGGAATATCTCATCACAATAGCCCGAGCTGCCCTTGCAAAAATATGTGTAAAATGCTGTACAATGCCCTATCATGATGGGGTGTTGGGAAGTACATAAATAGAGGGGTCGCCAGAGTGGTACTCACATTCAAACAGCAGAATCGCTCGCCCATCCCCCAAGTTGCTGGCCTCTCGGTAACATCAAAACAGTCTGAACTTCTAGTGCTGACGATCAGCTTCAGCAGGCAAAGTGAACCTGCCAGTAGTTAGGTGTCCTTCAAAATCACTATCGACATCAGGTCACAGCAGACGATAAGACCTCGCCGACGGTACTTCTAATACTCCCAAATAGTACTTGCCGACTTCTGACGGAAACACTGGTCATCATCATCTTACAGATCGAGACAGCCTGCAGCAGCAGAAAAGCAATCGATTTTCATACACATGTTGACCTTGAAGGGTCACACAAAGTCCATTCCGTCCATATCCTACATTCGGGACGGCAAGCGAATGATCAGCGGGTCATGCGATAGGACCGCTCGGCGATGGGACCTAGAAGCGGGCAAGGAGATTGAGCAGGCCCGGGATGTTGATATGGAGGAAGTCCATGCGGTGGCTGTATCAAGAAATGGTCAATGGGTTGCCATGGGTGGTGGACCTCTCTTGACTGGGGAGCTCAAAGTCTGTGAGGTGGTTGAGACGGGGATCGTGAGAAGATTTGGAGGCCACTCAAAGAGGATCACCTGCATCGACATCTCCGCGGACAGCACGCTGCTGGCGAGCGGGTCATACGACGAGACAGTGCGGATATGGAGCTTGACCACTGGCGGACTGGTGGCTGGTCCATTCCAGATTGATCACTGGGTGGGCGCAGTGCGATTCTCGCAAGACTCGAAGAAGATTGCAGTCAAGTCAAATTGCCTTGAGATTTGGGATGTCCAAACACAGAAATTGGATGTTAAAGTGGGGCAATTTCATCTCGTAATACATCGATCTCCATTGTTTTGGACTATTACCAAAGACAAGACCATTGTAGCCGCATTCAGTTTCACGACCTTCGGCTTTGCTAACACCATCTACGAATTTGACGCGTATACACTGGAGACGGTTGGAACACCCTTCAAAGGGCACACCGATACCATCATTTGCCTGGCACTTTCATTGGATTGTGCTCTCCTCGTTAGTGGTGCTGATGACCACACCATCAAACTCTGGGCCTTCGAATCCCGCCAGCTTCTCGCCTCATTCCACCTTCAGAATCCCCACTTCATCGTCTTCTCACCCGACTCGCGCCAACTGGCTTATACGGCCGTGAACAGCAACAATATCTATTTATGCAACATCTAACCCGAGATCCTTGCTAGCATTCAGCCTGCACAACAAGTGCCTCAGAGAGTACGCAATCATTCCTGTACATATGTTGTTCATGCGTTCGCTGACGTTTTCTTGCAGACCAGTGTTCCTACATTTACACCCCTCGCTCATCTACCCAACGTACGCGATCATTTCTTTTGCTCATGTGTACCACTCCATTGATGACACCAATGCAGTCTGATGCAGCTTATCCTGCTGCCGTGCATCGTAACCCAACGATCGACTGGGCATGGGCCCAGACACCAGGGGAACCCCGTCGGATAGTAAGCCCAACCTCGAGAGGTGGCAGATGGACTGACAGACACGCCGGAACCTCTCGCATACAGCCCGTCGACGTGCGGCCATCTACTGACCTGCAGAGGCAACACTACAACCCAGGACTTCAGTCATTGCCTCAGGACCTCCTGTACGCCCACGGAGGACCTGCATTAGATCTCCTCAGTACAACAATATTGCCTACCGTAGCTCTTTCCCCTCTACCTCGAAGATTTTCTCCTGCAATAGGCTCGCGGCCACCCCAGTCATACCCCCGTCCCCGCGAACTCCTTCCTTCCTCTTCCCATATGGACACAGTTCTCCCCGTCCGTAACCATGAATTTGGTGATCCATCCCCGGACCCAATGCTTCAAAACCTCACGGAATTCATCACCAAGGACGAAGTCTATCCCGCTGCTCATGGTGGGTTCGGAGAGATCTGGAAATGTACCTATTCCATATATCGCAGACAGATCAAAGTTCGTTGGCAGTATTTTGTTTCTCTATCAGTCTAAAATTGACAATTGTGCAGGTTGCAGTGAAATTATTGCGGGTGTACGCTGCTGATTACCTTGATCAAGCGAAGACAAAAAAGAATAAGGTAAGTGTCCTGACGAAGGGTTCCATTTAAGATCACTTACGCCAGAGGTCGCTACTTCGTAGAGGATAATGCGTGAACTCAGAATATGCGCCAGCCTCAAGCACAAAAATATTCTGCCCGTTTATGGTTATACATACGGCTTCGGCCCATTTATAGCGCTAGTCAGTCCTTGGGCGGACAATGGAAACCTGACGGCCTATTTGGAGCGCGAGGGTGCGTATCTTACTGTCCATAGACGATTCCAGATTGTAAGTCCTCACTTGTAGTTTATCAAGACTATGGAATAATGGGAATATCAGCTCAAGGATATCATAGCTGGTCTCCAATATCGTACGTGCTAGTTATTTCAATGCTGGACCTGGAGTCGTAACTATCCCTTGCAGTTCACGCCAACAGCGTCATCCATGGCGACTTCAATGGTGTAAGTACCAACATTCTCGTTAGTTTCAGCTTGATTGACATGCGATCTTCAGCCTAACGTGCTCATCCGTGGCGATGGTACTGCATGTGTTGCCGACTTCGGTCTCTCCTTGATGTATTCAGAGGTTATAAGTACCTCTCAAGCTTCCTATACGTCTACACCCAAAGGCAACGTACGATGGATGGCTCCCGAGCTCATCGCACCAGAGCGGGAGGATGGATCTCCAGCACGGCCGAGCGAGCATAGCGACATCTTTTCGTTCGGCGGTATTATGTTACAGGTAGGTCTGGGGTAATTTCAACCTCTCGATAAAATCATCAGCTCCGCTTTCAGGTCCTCACAAACAATCCTCTCTATCATTACCTCCGGACTGATGCTGCCATTATCTGGGCTATGCAGAAGTCAGGGACGCCTTCCCGATCTCGTTATCCTCCGCTCCCTGAAAAATACTGGGAGATTATTGAACAATGTTGGTCCACTGATCCGCGGGACCGTCCGTCGACGGAGGCAGCTGACGGAGTAATCAGGAATGAATATTATGAGCTATCCAGATCTCCTTGATTCTTAAACTATTTTACATACAATCACCTGTTTATGGTACAATCAAAAAGATAGCATGAGGCATGGTATGCTACTGCATAGTAAGCTCACCCGTACTTATCTATGAGTCGGTCGATATGTTGTAGTTCCACACTCACATTGTACGCACTCGAATCAGGATGAAATTCCTCACCCAACATGACCGGATCTTGATAGAAAAGTGCTGTCAATAGATTGAAGTAGACGTCAGCAATGGTGTCTACCACTGTATTCCATTCCCAGTCAACGTTGGCCTGTAGCACCAATTCATATAGCCATGCTTATCAGAGTTCCCTCGCCTTTCATTTCAGGTGTGGAATGCCGCAGGTGCGAACGGTATCGAATCGATTCGTGGAAATTCAAGGATACGGCAGTCATTTTACACAAAAACGGATCCAATCATCGAGAGTTTGACCAAATAGCGTAGCAACACGCGATGTCTAAGATTGGTATCTGCAAGCCTTCAGCCGTGCCAGGAACCACATCAAAAGGTGGAAATCTCTCGCCGCACTTACGAGCCAGTGTGAAAAGCGCCACCATGCCACATGCACTGCCAGCGATCGCGAGAGTGATGATGGGTGTGGACTTGAAGTCCTGGAAAGAGAGCGCAAGCATGAGATACACCATGCTGCAGGAGAACAGGACTTCCGTAAGCAAACTGCAAAGAGCCAACAGAGAAGGTAATCGAACTAGCGAAGAAGACGATTGTTGACATAAGACTTGTAGAAGCAGTGAATCTTGGTATGATAGTACCCGCCTTTGTGAGCGACTCCAGGGTCCGTGGCGCGTTTGGAGGACACTGAGAGGTCCAAATAGCAGCAGGCGTAGTGGATGCGCACTAGCCTGAGTACTCGGCGTTTGCAATGAGCAGTGATCGCGGTAATTGCCGCAGCAGTCTCAGTATTTTCACGATGCCCCGTTAACTTAGTACTAGCACTAGTACTCTGAAGTGTTGTCCTCAATTTGACTCGCGATAACTCTATATATATCCAATGATATATCATCAAGGCATTAACACATATCTTGCTTTTCTCCTTGGAAGTACTGATAACCAGAATACCGCCGCCGCGGCTGGTCAGGGGTGTGTAACCGATCTTGGAGCACTTGAACCACTGGCACCGACCATATCGTGAAATACAGTCTTCTTTGATCTATTGTGGAAGATGCATCGTGATGGCCTGTGCGGTCGAACCATGACTCGCTGCCTCACGCATGTCATTAAGTTATGCCATGAGGTTGTAACACCTTTTATGGCTACAACCCGCAAGGAGGTTTTAAATTGGGCGCCGACGCACTAGTTAAGACTGTTGACCAGCACTCTTTCTTCTCGTCAGCACATAGGCTCTTTCTCAAGCATTGCAGTATTTCATTCTCGTAAGTACACCCCCTCCTCTAATGATCGATGTTTGTCTAAGACTAATTGGCAGGGCATGAATCATCCGCGCAACATTAATCGTCTTCCAGCGGAACTTCTCCTGAGCATCTTCCAACTCACAGGGACCCATGGTGGTCCCCAAAAACTACCCGCAATCGTCATCGTGTCCCACGTTTGCAAGCACTGGCGATACCTCACTGTCCAAACACAGTCTCTCTGGACTGTCATATCGATTTCCAACACCGAAAAAGATTATGCCCACCACGCCCGCGTCTGGCTGACGCGAAGTGGCGTATTACCAGTAGACATAACTGTCCACTGGGACTCGTCATGGGTAGAACGCAAAGCCGAAGAGGCTCTCTTTCCCATCGACGATGCTGCTCCATGGGCTGATGAGACTTCCCAATACATCAGACGCTCATACATGGAGTATGAACGATTCTGTGAACTCGAGCGTCAGTCACTCATGTGTGAGCTCGAACGCCACAAACACCGTTGGCGCTCCTTCAAGTGGAACGCAACTTCGGAACTCCTGATTGAGGATGCAGACGTGGTAAGTAGAGCGTGTTTTGCATCTATACATATATCGCGCATGTTCTTATTGCACTGAACAAGCAGACCATAGTGGATGCCTCCGATCACCTTCCTGGCATGGACTCGAATCAAGACATTTATATGGGGATGCCACGCGACTCAATGTCTTCCATAGTGTCGCTGCCAGTGCCTTTTCATACAACGAATTTCTTTCTTACAAGACGAAAAACCAGCGCGCGTAGGTTCTGGTCGAAATATTCCATGGTGTCACTGGATTCAAACCCATCAGTTGATATAAGGAAGAACTCCTTTCTTACGAGACAAAAATCCAGCGCGCGCAGGTTTTGGTCGAAATTCTGGGATCTATTGCACTTTTAAACTATATGTTTCAATTCACTAACCTGCAGTGCATACATACTCGGTTCAAATGATTGCGTATGTTTTTCTCGAATTTTTCACAATGACTCGGTGCTTCTAATTATCAGTGACTTGTGATAGGTGCCGTTTTAATGTCAGCCTATGTTGTTTGGGAGCGCTGGCGTTTGTACTACTATTTTGTCCTGTTTTGCAAAGGCTTTTGTTTTCAATATGTACAAATAACTACCGTAACACGATCCTTGTGTTTGTTGTATGACTTGGTTTCCGACGTCTCACACCAACTAAGCCCAGTTATGTATCATGGATCCACTCGTCTCAACATCATTTGACCGTTCCTCCCATTTTAATAAGACACAGACACCCCACAACCCGTGTCCCATCAAATCACATCTGCTAGCTCAAATGCTCAGGACTCAGAAAACCCGCTAGCGTCTGACCGATGTGACGGCAAAGGAAGGCGGCCAGGGTCTAAGAGTGATGGGAAATGGAAGACACGAGTGTTAGGGCAGGCAGCAACGTGTACGATCGTATCGCCTCAATACATCCCCCCTCCCGCCGACCACTTCCACGTGTATTCACGAGGTCAAGATGCTGTGTCCATCAGGGCTCGGCCTTTGATTGCTGTGACCTGAGGCATGGCGCAACACTTTTATCTACAATTTTACAGCATGATACCCTCCTGATGAGCCCGAATCTGACGGGGTGGCAGTTCCTCGTCGTTTGCGGAACTAGTATTGTCAGTGCTGCTCAGCCCTGCAGCGGGCTTTAGGGGTTCATGCAAGGTATCTTACTCCTCACAGAACACCTACACGTGTTCGCCTGATGGTGCACCACGCGATTATCATCCAGTTATCGCGCACATCTCATCATATCACTGCTATCGGTACTAGTGAATAAGTAACTTCCACGTTTTTCACCTCGTCGAAACGGCCAGGCATCGCTACTATTTAGACCGCACTATTAGACGTCTGTCCGCACTACACCCCCTTGACATCCTGCTCGCACTGTGTGCTCTAGTGTGTTATCTATAGGTTTTTCCCTCCCAAGAAGACCTTTCGCTGTCGTGTCGGAACGGCATTGCGTCGATTTTCTACGAGCTGGAGTCTGTCAGTGTTACCAAGTCGCTCAGGCTCAGCAACTCCCCCTCTTCCAGAGCCTGATTCCGCCTCTATAGCAGGGTCCACCCCCCAAAGCTCGAGCGCGAGGGCTCCACCACGTCCCTTACGCAGGTCGACACCACATCTCCTAGTCAAATAACTTCCAGTACCATTCCTGAGTCGCCTCAAATGCGACGACCTTCTCGTGGGTGTTGTAATTAAAATGCGCAGCTAAAAGTCGTCCGATCCGGCGACAAACCAGTCCTTTCGGGGAATGCACTTGACGCAGCTCACAGGGACGGAAGAGACTTGACAAGAGCGCCAGTTTCGTGGTTGTAGATGTTGACGGAACCGTTGTAGAGACCTGTTAGCACCCACGGCTCAGTAGGGTGGAAATCGGCGCCTTTGACGCGATCGGAGCGAGGGCATAATTTTCGCTTGTGATATTGTGCATTTTCAGTCTGCCTGGTGCGCTGGAAGCACTGTATTCGCCTCATCATTGGATCGGTGTCCAGATTGCTGTGGTACATTGCTATAGATCGTTGAAATCTCCCAAGGGAGCTCGATAGTAATCTGTTGCCCTCTGGTTATGAGTGGCAGGTACGACAGTGGTGGAAAAATACGGGACATTGGTGCCATCCTCGACGCCAATACTTCCATCGCTGCCCGCGTCCTTCGCGTGCGTGCGAATGTCGTTTCAAGACAGGTATGTCCATAGATTTTCGGCTTTGCCCACCCTTGGCAGCACTTTTGCACTGTTCCCACAGTCTGTCAGACCCGGTTTCGAATTGTTGACGAATCCCATTTACAGAATTTACGTTAACTAAATCTGGCCTCTCTTTTGTGTTCTCGTTGCTCATCTTCCTCACTTGGCTGAGCGCCCGTTACACAATGCAACACGTTGACAAAGCAATGCGACAGCTCGACGATATGATTATCATATGAGAAACGATGCGCGGCAACGCAACGCAATGTGTTGCTATAAAGTCGTTATCACAAAAACACAGACTACTCTTTTGTTCATCGTTCTCTGATCGGCGTCGCCACTATGCCATGAGGTTTTAAATTGGGCGCCAATGCACTAGTTAAAACTGTTAACCAGTACTCTTTCTTCTCGTCAGAACATAGGCTCTTTCTCAAGCATTGCAGTATATCGTTGTCATAAGTACACCCCCTCCCCTGATGATTGATGTTGTCTAAGACTATATTGGCAGGGCATGAATCACCCACCCAACATTAACCGTCTTTCAGCGGAACTTCTCCTGAACATCTTCCAATTCACAGGGACCCATGGTGGTCCCAAACAACTACCCGGAATCGTCATCTCGTCCCACGTTTGCAAGCATTGGCGATACCTCACTGTCCAAACACAGTCTCTTTGGACTGTCATATCGATTTCCAACACCGAAAAAGATTATACCCACCATGCCCGCGTCTGGCTGACGCGAAGTGGCGTATTACCAGTAGACATAACTGTCCACTGGGACTCGTCATGGGTAAAACGCAAAGCCGAAGGAGCTCTCGGGTTCCGTCCCAGTTACGATACTACTCCATGGGCTTATGACAGTCCAACCTCCAAATACAACAGACGCTTACGCAGGTATGAACGATCACGTGAACTCGAGCGTCAGTCACTCCAGTCTGAGCTCGAACGCCACGAACACCGTTGGCGCTCCTTCAAATGGAACGCAACTTCGGACCTCCTGATCGAGGATGCAGACGTTGTAAGTAGAGCGTGTTTTGTATCTATTCACAGATCGCGCATTTTCTTATTGCACTGAACCAGCAGGCCATGGTGAATACCTTCGATCACATTCCTGACATGCGCTCGATTGATACGGGGCCATGCAACTCGATATCTTCCATGGACTCGGTTTCACTGGATTCTACTGTGTCACTGGATTTCCCTGTGTCACTGGATCTAAATACATCAGTTCATACAAGGAAAAATTCCTTCCTTGTACGACAAAAAACCAGCGCGCGTAGGTTCTGGTCGAAATTCCGGGATTTAGTATTATAGGCAGCAACGTGTACGATCGTATAGCCTCAATACATTCCCCCTCCCACAGACCACGTGTATTCACGAGGCAAAGATGCTGTGTCCATAGTGGCCAGGGCTCGGCCTTTGACCACTGTGACCTGAGGCATGGCGCAACACTTTTGTCTACAATTTTAGCCAGGCCTGGCACATCACTAGTTCTGGTCGAAATTCTAGGATTTATTGCACTTCTACACTATATGTTTCAATTCGCTAACTTGCAGCGCATACATATTCAGTTCAAATGATTGTGTATGTCTTTCTCAATTTTCACAATGACTTGGTGTTCCTAATATCAGTGCCCTGTGTGCGCTGGCACGTACTGTTACTATTTGGTCCTGTTTTGCAAAGGCTTTTGGTTTCAATATGTACAAATAACTACTGTAACAGTCATCAGCAAAAGTGCCCAAACCTGACGAGGTCTTGGATGGCTTAACAGGACCATACACACTGTGAGGAACTGGTGTGAGTTCGATACAATAAATCCCAAAATCATCACTATTTACTTTGATGTAATGGTCATTCAAAGAAGTGAATTGCTCAGTAATAACTGTATCTAGTATTTCTAGCTGCAAGAAAACAGATGGTCAGACTAACTTTGGCGAAAGGGATTAACGATAGTAGGAACACACGCGCTCTCACCGAAGTCTTAACACCATCAATATTGAGGATGTGCCGAAAAGAGTCTGGAAAGACAATACAATAAGCCTTTCACACGACATTGGAATGAACTACCACTGAGGATGCACCTTCGACCATGTAGTGATGGGCCTCAGGGAAGATATCTAGAATGAATGGCAGCGTCAATGCAGACTTTCCTACTCCTTCAGCTGCCACATATAAAACAAGGAAATAGTTATAACCAAATGAATGCCATACCTCCTAGGACAACAATGTTGAAGTATCTCATATTTTGAGAGCCTTGATGCAACCTGTGTGTGGGAAGTAATTCTCAGCTGAAATGCGAGAATTGGGCAGCTGAATTAATGAGGTGATTGATATTGATGCACTTCGGTAAGCTAACATCAGTGAACCTGTGAGGAAAGTAGAAGGCCATACATTACAATATATAGTACAAAATCACGAGAACTAGCATAATTCTGCTATGAACAATCACATTGTTATGTTTGGCCTTATAGAGGAAAGATACTTGCCTGATTTTCCTATGAAATTTTATGATCAAGAGAAGCACCTGATGTTACTCAAACTCCAAAGCATCAAATAATTGACCCGAAAATATAAAGGTTTACAAAGATTTGTCTAACTGTAAAATTTATATGGTATCTGTCAGAATGATACTACTTGGAGTAAGTTAGACAGAACTACCAAAAGCGCCAGCATGACAGATTGCCTGCAACTACCTGCCATTTTATCACCAGCACCAAAGAATTCTCAACCTCAAAACACTCATTTTGTGAAGAAAATCAATTTTATTTATATTGAAATACATATGTAGTTACAGGACAAAAAAAGAAACAGGGAAAGATAGTGGAGAGGGAATATCACAAGAGGGAGAGACCAAGGCCAGCAAGGAACCACGAGAAAAGGCCAACGAGGAATCATGAGGAAAGGCCAGGGAAGGACCACCACAAACGGCCAGGAAAGAACCACAAGGAAAGGCCAGGGAGGGACCACTACAAACAGCCAGGAAGGAACCACGAGGAAAGGCCAGAGAGGGACTACCACAAACAGCCAGGGAGGAACCACAAGGAAAAACCAAGGAGGAACCACGAGGAAACAGCAGATGCTGAGCTTGAGAGGTGGTGGTAGTAGCGGTGAAACAAGATTGAAAGGAACTTAACACAAAAATTGCCATCTTGCACAAACAATGACAAACCAATTTCAACCACTTGCGCTGGTCACATGATTCGAGGTTATCCCATACTGTAGCTGACTGTATGGAGGCAACTGTCACATGTCACGCAGAGCTGGTTGTGTTGCTAATTTTCCCTGGGTCACACATTATGGAGGTCAAGTTGCTAATCGAGGTTCATATGTCATGCTGGTAGACAATGGTACAAAAAACCACTACTTTAGAGGCTTGTCAGCTGATATTTTAGCTCCGAAGTTTTTTCAATCTGTGATATCAACACCGAGGATGGACCAGGCATGGGTGCCAGGAGCAAGTACTACTGTACAACTCAACTGATATCAGACTTGGACTCGTTTCGGCTCATTAGATTGTGACATATTATATTTTCTAAGTAGAGCTCATGGCGACTCTGCAATGACATGTGGGCGCTGGGACATTGACAGTTGCTAATTTTTGGCCTGTCACAATGGTGAGCTGCCTGGTTGCTTACCTGCTGAATGTGGCAACCTGTCATGCTCGACCCCCAGTTGCCTCCATACAGTCAGCTACAGTAATACTACAGTAAAATTTGAGGCTGAGGTGATGGTCATGTGCGTGATCTTGAATGACATTGTAATTCACACAATATTTGAATCAACTTATATAGATTTGTAAGTCCTCAACAAACGGTACCTAATTACACTATCATACCTTGCTGGTTGGGATGGCACAAATTCATGACCTTGTCAGAAACTCTAATAAGAATCTATTTTAGGTTACAAGTGCTAATGGTGCTTTCCATGATAACATCACAAAAATTGCTCAACTGCGATATTACCTGATATGGATGGTAGGATGGTTCAACATATGACTAAACAATTCTGTGTGATGTCATCGCTGCCCCGATGCGACATTTGAATAAAAGCAAGTATCTCAGAATGATGCCTCCCCCCTCACCATACTATCACAATGACATTAAGTAGATGCTTCTTGTATCTACATGATATATCATAGACACTACAATATATAGATAATGTTGCATAGATACTGTAATCCAAGTTTTTGGGCAATGAAAAATGAACATGACAATTTGATCTGCGCTGCATGATCAATCAATTAAGAACTTCATCAAATTACTACCTGTTATGATAACATACCCCCTTATCATTTTTCCTCTATCTCTGATCACTTCTCTCTTATCTTGTACAGCATCCTTGATCCCCGCGCCTGCCTTATGCCACGACTCCTTATCTTGTACAGCATTCCTGATCCCCGTCTTCTTACCCTTGACCCTTACCATTGTACTGGTAGCCCTGACCTAAAGACTCTTTGCCTATAAGTAGTCGATCTACTTGTCTTGTAGTTTCTTAACTTGAATCTACTCAGTATTCTAACGGATACCTGATCTCTGAGCAAGACTGCTCTTCTGACTTACTTCACTTGAACTCTTCGTTCTTGTGTCTGATAGATAAACCATTCTCCTTCGTCTTGACTTGACGACTCTTGTCACCAAGTCTAGACTCTGATACATCAATACCGATCTAACGACGTCCCTCTTAGGACTTAGTTCGGAGATACCATCTGAGTTATCGCTATAAGCGTAACACTACCTAAATTCATCAAAGTGTGCCATACCCTTCCTCTGCAAGCACGTCATCATCAAGCTCCTCTCCTTCATCAGCTATGACTCTTTCCTCATCATCACCTTCTTCTTTATCACTCTCGCTGTCAGCATTATCCTTGTCATCCTCAACATCTTTCCATTCCTCTTCCTCTTCAGCTGCATCTGGCATGTCGTCAGCAGTTTCTTCAACTTGATCGCCATCTTCTGCTTCTTCGGCTCCATGTTCCTTGTGTTGGAGAATGTCGTCCCAGTCTCTGGTAGCTTTGTGGCAGATTCCACCACCATGGAACCTCATGAACATATCTCAATCAAAAAATCTATATATTGTGTAAATATGTCAGTCTTTGTAGCAAAATAAAATAAAAATAAATACACACATGTTCATGTACTGAAAACGGTAGTCAGACTCAGGATCTTGAGGATCTATGTGATGTGCAAAACTGGGAATCAAGTGAACCCCACGAATGACAGAGTCTGGATCCAAAAATCTGTATGCATCGTGGCTGTCTTCATCAAAAAACTCGAGGCATTGGAGTTGTTTTGCAGCCCAACCTGCAGGTGAATTATCCTGTCTGAACCATCGGACAAATAAGAAGTCCATCCGAGTTGGGTGTGAGAACATTCCCGCGTTGTCCTCATGGTATTCCACATTGATATGAAAGATCCCGATCACATGGGCATACCAGTATGGGTGAGTCTTCTTGTCTTCGTGAGAGAGAACCATAATGTTGGCACAAGTGTGGGGATTGATGGTGTTCTGTTCACGTTGTAGGTCATAGGTAGTATAGTTGATGCGCAAAATGCTATGGTGATATATCTTGTTGTCTGTGAACAGAACTGAGGTGCCATCAGCATTGAAGAAATTGTGCTCATCTCCATCATATGCAAGATTGTGAAGTCGAGCAAGGAGATGGTCCTTGAGTTGTTGAATAAACTCCTAAGAAAATACAATGAAAATGTGAATATACATATCCAAAAATAGCTTACCTCAATAGCAGAATCACACAAGTCTCCAACATTTCTGTGCTCAATTAACCAGGAGGTGATGTCATCATTTGCCCGAGCATATTTGGCAATGGAGTAGTGATCTGAGAGAGACATCTGTGTGCACTGTGGTCTTGGATTCTGTCAGACCACATCATCAGTGAGGCCACAACTCGCTTGAGGTTGTCGCCCGGATCTCAAGGAAGCACATTAATTTCCTCATAGGCTTCTAGAAAGGCTGGCAAGCAATATGCCTCACTATAGACATTGACAGTGTGACCTTTGAAGATCTCCCATCGCTGTTGGAAGGGCGATAAATGAAAGGTGGATATGATACTATCCTCAAAGACAGATCTAATGACGTCAGTGAGGGAGTGGTGATGAATGCCTGCAATCTCCAATTCTGGGGCATCTGCTTCTGATGCGAATTTCACCTTTTCTTTGGGCAGGCGTATTTTTACTGAAGAACAGCGCCAACCATTTTCCATGCAGAATGGATTAGATCTGTCCTTAAGATATTCCTTCACAAGCCTCTTCTCACACACATCATCAAAAACCTGCATGTCTTCTTTCCTATATTCATCATCATCAAGGAACAGCCTGGTGAGGCATTTCATTTTGGCACTTGACTTAGAGTTTGCTCTGGAATACTGCCAGCACATGAGAAGACCTGCAGTTGGGCTGCTAAATGGGGAGAAGATATCTTCGGGCTGGATATCTTGGGAGGGAAGTCCAGGAATGATCTGGGATTTCTCTAGATGAGGGTTGCCCTGCGTTCCAAAGGTTGGGGCATCAGCGATTGCATCCAGGCCTTCATTTCCGATGGGTATGGGAGTGGGTTGTTGCGCATAGATGTGGAAAAGACCTAGTGCATCTGGTGCAGTCTGGTAGGGGACAAGTATGGGCTGGTGGTTGGGGGGATTGTCAATGACTTGGTGTCACAACCCTTATACCAAGTTAACGGAGGGCGAAGACACAGGACTCAAATGAAAGGTAAACCACAAAAAGGATAAGATTTAGCAGGTACGTCTGGGCTGCTACGAATGTAGAGACAAGAGGTTTGAACTAAAGAACTACTGACTACAATCGACCTAACTATATACACATATTCAAGGGGAGATACAAACTGAGTTCTAACTACTAGCCAATCATAAAATAAGAAATGGGATCGTACGATGTGATAATGTGAAAGAGTACTATGACGTCATGAGGAAAGAAGCTGCTGCGGATAAGTTCTGGAAGGTTCTGTATTGATCACGTGCTAAGTCACGTGATACATCAGGTGATATGATGGTGTCTATTTCTGGAGTAGGGTTAAGGTTAGGGTTTTGAATAAGCATTGGTACATAGGTAGGTTTCTTTGGTGTTAGCGCTGGGAATGGGCGCTTAATACCAACAGTCGAAAGGAAAGAATAATGGTTTGTGTTTGGTACTCGTGACACTTGGTTAGGAGGGCTATCGGGTGGTGGCAGAGGTATATGTGGGAGATCAGTAGGACCAGCTGGGAGATAATCTGCATAATGAGCAGGCATGTGAATTCATTGGCCGGAACAGGCAGAAGTGATAGCAGGCACGTCAGGGATAGGTGGGATTGGGAGCTCCGGTTCTGAAATGACGGCATTAGTAGAAGGTCCTGCAATATTTTCATTCTTGTAGTAATATTAGACCAACCAATCATAAAATATCAAATGACATACCTCATGCCCATCAAACCATTGATCATTGTCAACAGTGTCGATATCCATCCGGTCAGCAGGAGTTAGAGACAGCCTACGAGCATTGTGGCTTGTGTCTCTGCCTTTTGGCGAGGTGGACTCATTGTGAGCATGTTTCCTCTTATTCTTCCGGTGCCTCTGCTTCTCCAGGTGGCATTGCCGTTTATAGACGTCAGCATCAAGGCTTTTACTGGCATAACACCGAGCCTCATGGTTACTTAGGCTTTTCTGAGTCGTGAAAGCCTTTGTGCACCCAAGGCAGGTGAGGTTGTCCATGGGATGCACACTCAAGCCCAACATGAACAGAAACTTGAGAATTTATATTGCACCATCCATCAACATACATAACAACAAATTCAGATACTTAGCGGAAATAGGTAGATCTATGATACTGCAACTCTTCTCCGAACTGGTCCATTGAACGCCTTGCCTCCAATGTTGGATCGTGTGTCTGGGTTATCACCACCTGTGTAGTCTGTTAGATTCCCTAAGCCACAATAAACACACCTGTCATGATTCCAGTCTGCAGATTGAAGCTATTGGTGCTTCTGAGTTGTAGGCAGTGCGCGATCATGATTGTCGACTCGGATATGACAAAGAAGTTCACATTCAAGTTTAACTTAGAGATAATACAGAGATAAAATGAGTCATGTGATTATCTAAGATTGACCTCATGTTGACCATATTCTGATCGTGCGACTCTATCTTCTACTGCTATCATCATGTTGCAGCCATGCCACACAAATGTTCCAGATCCCCCTCTGCTTCAGAGAGTGATAGCAGCAGTGACTCATCAATCTCATCAATGGATTGCATACATTCCCACCCTAAGAAGTCGTCTAAAAAATGTGGGCGCTCGAGCAGGCCTGATAAAGCCGATCAAAAGGCAAAGTAAGTTAAATATTCTTGCACTGAGATACTATGGATCACTGATATTCAACAGGAAAGCCAAGATCTCCAAGGAGAATGATGATTCAGATCTTGACCACATTCCAGAAGAGTTCCTTGCAGCTGCACATGCTATGGCACGTTGTGTTGACCTGTTTTGCAACATGGACAAGCTCTTAAAGGTAGGTTTACTCCTGCAGCAAGAGCAGGCCGCGGAGAATGGAGAACTTGAAGAGTCCGAGGCTGAGCATGAGTCCCGCAAGAAAAGGCTTGCGAGTCTGTAAGTCCAAGTTTTGATTTTTTTCAATCCTATACTCAGATCTGCCTTTTAGTTCAACCAATACCCTCGATCAGTACAAGCGCAACTATCAGCAGTTGCTTCAATTGGCTTCAGGACTCCAATCACTTATTAATGATCGTGCCAAGTCTAAGGAACTTACTCAGGCCGCACAAAAGGTGAGTATATGTGCTTATATACTGCATATATGCACATATACTGTGTACTGATATACTATTTAGATGACTGCTGTTATCAGTGGAACACGTTCGGATGATGCAACTTACTTAAAGGTTCAGATTAGCCACTACGCGGCCCCTGAACCCTTGAAGGAAGGGTTGAAACCGACCATTTACAATGGTGGGTAAATATCAAGGGTGCATACATCAGTAAACTACACCTTTTCCCACAGGAAGTACAGAATTTGCGTTCTTGTGCAGCCAGCAACAGATTCCACAGTTCCGCAAAGGTCCCAGCACACTCGAACCACAAGGTATCCAGTCACTCACAGTTCTATATGGCCTGCAGGACTTTGGACATTTCAATTGTATATATCATATCCTAGTACTTCGACAATTCAATTACAATGTGTTTTGAAATTTTCGCAAGTCCAAACTTGTCTGGCAGAATTCATCATTTTTTGTAGACTCTAGTACTATGTTCATTTTGAACATTGAATTCAAACGTGACACACGATCATTACAATAAGACGACATCTATTGTGTAGTACATGTGAATATTTATGTATGTGGTACTAGTTAACAGTAAATAGATGTGATAGGGTTGGCGTTCAAGAAGTCTCAACATCAATCTAACTGGACCATGAGGTGATGACATCTAAATGATTCTATATTCAACATTAGCGCTGTTAGGTGGTATGCGACTGTAGAAACTTACCTTGCAACTCACTCGGCGCGGGTCCATGATGAGAAAGACCACATTTTTTAAACACGTTCCGCATGTGGCCTATCCCTACATCCGCCTTGGCAAGTTTCTGCTTTGAAATGTCGGATTTGTGCTTGGAGGCTTGGAGAGATTTGCCATGACTTCATGTTCGCGGACCACACAGTCAGCAAGCATCTTCTCCGCATTAAATATATCCCGTCTGGCCCTTGTGAGGTCCATGACGAGGTTCGCTTCAAGATCATCGATATCATTGATCGTCTGTAAAAATGTTAACGAGAATTGTCTAGCACGTAGTAAAGTATTACTATGAGTTACTTACCATCGACCTGATAGTATCAACTACTTCATACAAGTCAGAAATAGCATCACTAGAGTGACACAGAGCATTAATGCTTGCATGCCAGTGAACAGGGCGATGTGAAGCCGATGGCATATCACTGATATTAAGATGGACTGGTGTGCTGGTCGACATGGTGTGTAGAAAAACACTTTATTGATTCTGAGAATGTAACTTGACATTCTCACCATAATTCTAGCCATAACCAATATGTCATACCAGTGTCCTTTGTGTGGCAGAGACAACTTCAAAAACCACGGCGCTGTTGCTCGACACATGAGCCAGCCTCGCTCTGGCTGTAGCACTTGGCTAGAGGATCTTATACGCTTGCATTCAGCATCCGTTCATACCGCGGACTCCATGGATATCGACCACGAACCAGATATTCCTGACGTTGACTCGGAGCTTGATGGGCCTGAATTTGGAGATTGGGATGAGGTATTTCAAGGTAGTAGTATTACGATAACATGCCCCCTTATCAATTTTCCCAGCTTATCATTCATTTCCCTTATCTTGTACAAACACTCGTGATCCTCGTGTTCATCATATGCCTTATCTCTTATCTTGTACTGCCTTTCTGATCCCCTTTACCCTTACCATTGTACCGGCAAACCTGCCCTAAAGAACTCTTACCTATAAGTAGTCGATCTACTTGTCCTGTAGTCCTTAACTTGAATCTACTCAGTATTCTAATGGATACCTGATCTCTTGAGCAAGATAGCTCTTGTCCCTTCTGAGCAAGACTGCTCTCTGACTTTACTTCACTTGAACTCTTTGTTCTAGTGTCTTATACCAATTCCAACCATTATCTTGACTTGCCGACTTCAGTCACCAAGTCTAGATATTGATTCCCTGATAACCGATCTAACGACATCCCTCTTAGGACTTAGTTCGGTGATACCATCTGAGTTATCGCTGTTAGCGTAACAAGTAGTGGTGAGAGTGATGGTCAAGTCCACAAGGAAGGAACACCGACTGGCTTGGACTTCATCGACTGGCATCCCGAACCCTCTCAAACATATGGCAGGGGCTACACTTTCCTTGACTTGTTTCATTCCAACAAGAACAGTGCGTACCGTGCAGCAAATCATTATTACCCATTTAGCGGCCGGAAAGACTGGGAGGTTGCATTATTGCTACTGCATTCAGGGCTGAGTATGGCAAAGATCGACAGCTTTTTTTCACTCGAGATGGTCAATTTCAAACTTTTTCATTGCGTTCACAGTTCTGACAAGTGTCTCATTAAGATCAAGAGTCTTCCGTTGTCTTTTTCTTCAGCCAAGGAACTACGTGGTCGAGCCAAGATGCTGTCCAGTGGTCCACGCTGGTTGTCCCAAGTAATCCCTACTGCACATCCGATGAAATCACCTGTCATTTTGTATTGGTGCGATCCCCTGGACTGTATCGCAAGCATTTTAAATCACCCTTTCTTTCACAATCGGATAGATTTTACACCTCGCAGGGTGTATACTACTGCACAGCGACTGTGCCGTGTGTACTCTGAATGGATGACTGGTAATGACGTGTGGAACATGCAGGTGTGTTTTTCTTTCTTTCTGAGAGTCGCTGTACTTACTTGTTTTCAAACAGTCAGCCTTGCCAAGAGGTGCAACGCTCCTTGGGACAATTTTGTCATCTGACAAGACCAATATCTCCATGATGACGGGCGACAGAGTTGTGCATCCCCTCCTCATCAGCCTCGCTAATATACACATGTCCATGCGGCTCAAATCGTCATCTAACGCCTTCGTTCTTACCGCCCTCCTCCCTGTGCCGAAATTTATACATAAAAAAAATGTATGCGAGGCGCACCCGAGGATCGCTTGATCCATGAATGCTTGAATATTGTGCTATGTCCCCTCAAGCAGGCTGCTCGTGAAGGAGTCATGTTGTCCAACCCCGTCGGACACAGTCAATACTGTTTCACACCGCTCGCAAGCTATATCGTCGACACCCCGGAGGCCATGATGCTGTCTACTGTTGGTGGGAAAACCTCCCCAGTCACTATGGCCATGTACAAGCAGTTTGGAGACCCTTTCCGCCACGAGCCTCACACCAAATCAACTACACTTGCCCAGCTGCGCGTCGTCCAAACAAGGGCTGATCCCGACAATATTGAAGCATTCTTTTGTGAAGCTCAGAAGTTTTGCTTAAATGGTGTATCTGAACCATTCTTTGAGGATTGGGTGCTTTCTGAACCATCCCATTTTTTTACTCCCGAAATTCTCCACCACATTCATTGAGAGTTCTATGACCATAATGTAAAATGGCTCGTTTGTGCAGTTGGGGACACTGAGCTTGATTTTTGCTTTGCTGTGTTACAGCCCATCACGGGGTTTCGCCATTTTCACAGCGGCATTTCGAAGCTCAAACAGGTTACAGGGCATGCTCAGCGTGACATCCAGTGCTCGATCATTGCAGTTAGTGTAGATGCAGCACCTAGCACTGTGATCACTGCCATCTGAGCTCTGATGGACTTTCATTATCTCGTGCAGTCACCTCGGATTGATGACAGTGATCTCGAGCACATTTCTGCAGCGCTCGACGAATTTCATGCCAACAAAGATGCAATCATAACTGGCGGATTTCGTCGCGGTCAGCGTGGTGGAGTCATTGATAACTGGTATATCCCGAAGATCGAGCTTATGCAGAGCATAGTTCCAAGTATCCAAAACAGTGGAGTTATTATGCAATGGACTGCTGACACTACAGAACATGCACACATCACCGAAATCAAGGATCCCGCACACTCAAGCAACAACAACAATTACGATTCACAGATCTGTCATCATCTAGACCGTGCTGATAAATGCCGTCGCTTCAAACTCGCCACAAGTCTGCTGGACAATATGCCAGGCTCAAAGCAGCAGGTTGATACAGATCATGGTGATGTTGTTGATGATGACGTTGATTTCGATGTTGATGATGATCACAACATCCCAGCAGAGCTTCTTGCGACCATCAAATGTCCCAGCCATTCGCGCCCCATCATCAATCACTTTGCAATTGTGAAGCTCCTCCAGTACAGGGAGGTGGGGATGGTCCCTGTGCCATTGCGCTCATTCTCTGTCGGATGCACATCATTTCATCTCGCCTATGGCCCATCTATCAGAACCATTTCTGTCAACGACGCAGCTCTCAAGTTTGGCCTTCCCGACCTATGACCAGCTATTGCTGACTTTCTTAGTCATGAAGCTGCGTATGGGCAGGATTTTGTTCACACCATTGGGGGGGCTAGGAGAGCTGGACCCACTGTTTCACTTCCATTTAAAAAGCTCCAAGTCTGGTTCAAGCTTCGATTGCAGGATACCGATTTTCATGACATTAGTATCATACAGCCTGCCCAGACCTTGAATTGTTCACCACCTTCTGGTGTCTGGACCTGCAGCCAGTATGATATGGTCATTGTTAACAACGATG
This sequence comes from Auricularia polytricha, assembly GCA_003316125.1. Lineage (NCBI taxonomy): Eukaryota > Fungi > Basidiomycota > Agaricomycetes > Auriculariales > Auriculariaceae > Auricularia > Auricularia polytricha. The sequence continues at coordinate 21,787 of QFEN01002378.1, forward strand.
CGAGATACTCATGGCCCACCGATGGTCTTCGTGGTATGTTGTGCTCTCCTGCCTTAATTATTCTCATTATCAAATCTCAGGGCACACTGTTGGTGAAATCAGGCTGATTCTGTGTCCTGTTGGAATGGCTAGGACAAATTGGTCTTGGAAGGACCGCTTCCTCGCCTACATGTACTCAAATGAGCAAAGTGTTCAAATGGTACTCGGGTGGGTGATGTCATACCAGTTACGCAGCTTAGGGCACCTGTCAACCTTGTACCTCACTTCGGTGCAAGTGCGGACAATCGTCTCACCCCATATAACAGTATGGAACATGCTTCAGAATTTTGGCTCAATAAATACTGGGACAAAAACACGTTCTTCCCTCTTTCCATGTAGCTTTTGTGAATTGTATCTTTATTTTTACTTCATAAACAATTCTGAGTAATAATTGCTATTGGATAGAGGCCGTTTTATTATTAGTTCACTTGGAATGCTGAGCTTCGTTGGGCGCTATGTGGCGCATGATAAGCACTGTCTCAAGTGAATCCCACCATTGTCGTGGTATAGCTGGAAAAAATGGCTGCCTTTTTCAGGACGGTTGACAATGGAATCAGACTTTCCTCCTTACCGTCCATCCCTGACGTCAGTGATGTCCAGAGCATGAACAAAATGACATCTGAAGAACTCAACCATTTGGTCACACATGAGGATGCACCAGAGGCATCGCAACCGCTAGGACACTTGCTGTCTCACATTTTTAAGCCTTTCAAAATCCATGTCCCTGATGTATCTGAACTCCAAATTCCCCTCAAAAACATCCTTCATCCCAACACACATGTCAGATTGAAGTACCATGGCTTATTGCCAGATTCTATGGTGCCACTGTACAACACTGCAACGAGTACTTGGAACTGGGATCTTCCAGTTAATGCTCCTAGAGACAACTCAGTCTCGGATACTAGTGGTACTAGTAGTGCTATAGCGAGTCAGGACCCAGAGGCTGCAGGGAGTGCGACTCATGAAGAAATCGTCACATCCTTTATCAATGCTCTTGCTGGTTGCTTATCGGCAGCACAACCCCTGCTAAAACTCGGGTGTTATGCAACTCGCATATGGAGTGCAGCCAGTGCTCACAAGGTATTGCCCGGCAGTGAGATAAAGCGTAAACCTGACCTTATTCTATCGGACGACATCACAGCAAAATGGGAAAATATCAGGGTTTCCGGTGAGCTGACACACAGTCCTTATAGGCCTGCGATGCGGCTTGGGAAGGCTGCGGACACCCATGCATATCTCATGATGAGCAAACAGCCCTGGAGGCGCTTCACACTTATACTATCATTCACCGATGAATATCGTCATCTCAGAGTCCTCATGTATGATCACTCTGGTGGCGTTGTATCTCCCCGCTTTGATATATATCAGCAACCACACCTATTTTCTCATATTATTGCTGTTATCAATTTCGGCAATCTAAAATGTGTCAGGTACGATTCAACGGTCTCCTTCACAAAGCATGTTTCACCACCCCTTTCCAAAGACATCCGTGTTTATTGTCCAATCAAGAACATGCTCGCTTGACATAGCAGTTCAGCAGACCTTTCAGCATCCACCTCTGAATCCCTTGATCAACTGCCTGATCCTGAGGGCCCATCATTTGACGATGATCTTGAGTCTGTAGTCTCTTATCGCTCTGACTCTGAGGAACACTTAATGGAGGACTCGCTTGAAGGGAGCTCTACTACTCGAGTGTTTACACCAGAAGAAGAACCCCTCCCCTCCCCCTCTCCAGTACAACCCACTATGGTGTCCAGTGCCCCCCTTCTCGACCTCGCATCCCAAATTTCCCAGGACTTGACGGAGAGCATATGTTCTGTCACACCTCATTCTTCCCAATTTCCCTATGCTGCACACTCACCTGAACCTTGCGGCAAGATCTGCATAGGGGTTACCATGTACATTATCAAGAGAATTCTTTTTGCGAGCCAGGGCCTCGTTGGTTGTGGAACCATCTGCTATCTGGCCAGTTGGAACGAGGAAGACTATATTGTCAAGGACCATTGGGTTCTTGGCAAGTGGGACGATGTCATCTTGAACGAGATTGAGATGTTGAAACTGGTGCAAGGTGTCCCTGGCATTCCTGAGCTAGTGGAGTATTGGCTCGTCACAACATCAGAAGGCGAGGTCGACAATACTTGAAGTTATCGCAAAAAGGAACGGGGCAGTACCAAGGGCACCAGTTGCACTCATGTCCACCTTGTCTTAAATCCGTGTGCTCGCCCCCTCCACATGTTTTGAACACTGAAAGAGTTGGTGAGAGCATTGAGGGATATTGTGATCAGTAAGTGTCTAGTTGAGTTGTGCAAGAGCGTTGAACTGATGTCTCTTCTTTTAGTCCAGAAAACGGTGGTGGAGGAGCACAAGGTTCTGCATCGCGATAGCAGTCTGAATAATGCGATGATCCTGGATAGTTTAGACATCAGCAAGGGGTTCCTTATCGACTGGGAATTTGCAGTACACATTACTGCGGATAATAAATATACTATTGGTGGTACAGTAAGTACATTCCTTTCATATCGAGTTCAAACATTGATTTATTTTCCAGGGCACGGTCCCCTTCATGTCACGCAGGCTTCTCAGCCAGATTTCGTGCATGCAGCAACATGCAAAGATGGAAGCCCAGAAGAAGCTGCTGGCAAAAGCACAGAAATCAAAATCAAAATCAAAATCGAAGCAAACTCCAACCCCCCTAATATCGAAAAGCTCCTCAAATTCTTTGGCACTGCCTGTTTCTTGTGTGGTCCAAGATTACTCTGATGACCTCGAATCTCTTTTCTTCATATTCTCTTGGGTTGGCATCAAATTCAGCGGTCCCAATGGCGCAGTCCATCAGAACAGCATCTCCCATTCATTCACTGATCGCTGGGCCAGCCTTGACCTGGCATCATGCGCTGCCTTCAAGATCTCCTTTTTCGTGAACCCGTTGGATGAAGAGCTTCTCATAAACGAATTCCACCCGTACTTCAAACCTCTCATCCCCCTCGCAAAAGATTGGTATGCAGCATTAAAGGATAACATGGTTCACCCTGTTACCTTTGACACCATTCTTCATATACTCAACTCTCACCTTGATCAGCTTTCCGATGATGAGGAGCTCCAATCCACTATGACCATGCTCAAAAAATCTGCCACCATTCTCAATACGTCCCACTTGAAACATGTTGCTTCACTATCTTTGTCCATGGAATCGCCGAAGCGGAAGAAATTGGATGAGATCTCCAAGTTAGACGAGCAGATGTAATATTGATGTAATATTATGTATACCAATGTGCAATGTTGGTGTTTATAAAATAGTGAGTCTGATCAACTTGATTCTTTGTCTTGCTACTTTCCATATTGCAACATGTCTCCTCGTGCAGTAGCCAGTCCCAAGAAGAAAAGGTCCAAGCGCAAAGCTGCTGACGCTTCAAAGGCTTGTTTACCGAAGAAGCCTCGTGCTGCAAACCTCACCGAAATCTCCAGTGCACCACTCGTATCCCTCAGTCTTACTGAAGTTGATGTGGCAGACATTGTTCCTCGGCATTCTGGCCGCCCCGGTGCGGGAACAGGGGGTAGGAATGCCCAGCTGCAGAAGATTGGGGCAGTGTTAGAGTCTCAGTCCTGGAATCAGAAACCCAAGGGCGCTACATCTCTCGGTACACTCATTCCCGTGAACCCCCAGGCTCCAGAACCGCCTCATAAAGGCCAAAAGAGTCGTCCAAAGGTATGGCACATGATTTTTGTTGTTGATGGTGTTGATTGCACATTTAGGTGCTCCCTCCACCATACAGTCCTGGATCCTCAAGCCTTGATGCCAGTACCCTAGTGCTCAGCTTTTTATTGCAGCAAAGTGGTGAGAGGTTTGGTTTTACGGCTTCGACCACCACACATATTGTCCCTCCTGGTGCGGAGCCCAATCTTCAAGCCTTGAATGACTCATATCTTGCTGTGGGAATGAAGGTCTCCGAGAAGCGCAATCAGAACGCTCTCGCTGATCACGCTCGCAGTTCCCAACCTCCACCAAATATTACCTTTTCAGAGCACAACCTGGACCTGGCCCTGGGCAAGAAGGATTATGTCGTTAAGCAAGCGCTTAATGCAAGGCTAGTAGGATGCAATCTGGACGACAGTGAATCCAGCAGTAGCAGTACCGACATCAATGAAAATGAAGAAGATGAAGGGGATGAAGGAGAGGATAACGAATCACAGCAGCTTTGTTGGAGTGGGGCTCACCAATGGCAAGAACATCCAGGTAAGAATTTCATGTCCAAAGTACCTTCGCTGACTCAATTTTACATTTACAGGATTTTTGGCTGAAGCACTACCTACTCAGGCTCGAGTTGCTCGCCCTCTCTCCCCAGAGTTTGAATTCCAATACTCATGCGATGAAGATGATGACTCTGCCCAGATGTGTCTCAACAACAGCAACCAGGTATGATTTTCATTACTCATTTGGAGCACGCTCACAGTTTCTCGCCTTTTAAGCCTCTGGACACCTTGCCGGGAGTACAGCGGGAGCAGTCAGACACTCAGGTGGGGGAGCAGGTTTGTTTTAGATGAGGCTCATGATTTTTTGCAGACTACCACCTCAAAGCCCAATGATGTATTGAGGCGCCACCATGATAAAAACGGTCGACCCCACCTTCCCAACCCTGACTCACTCCAGCTACTGAACCAAGTGGCGGAGTCTGTCGACCAAGCTCAGGATCATTCGACAACCAAAAAATCCAAGGGATCTGACAGCGGGCCAAGGCCTAATCAACTGGCTTGGTACGGGCCACGCTGGAAAAGTTTCCTTGAAGAGGCCAAAGGAGAGTGTTGTGGGCAGCATGCCCTTGAAAACCCATTCCCATCTTTAGTCAAGGGTATGCCGGGAACCATCTCCGAGGTTCTACTTTCAGTTTTGGTTCTGTGGGACAAAAATGGTAGACAATTCGAAGCTGGTACGTGCTCGTTTATTCCCAAACTAATCTGTTTCATATTGTGATGCAGGGGTTTGGCCGCAGCAGCAATACAACATGACGCGCTTGGTGCGTGGATTACTTACATTCATGTTGATGCCTCGCTGACACATATCATGGGTTTGTACTGAAGTTGTATGATGACCTGTCGACTTGGCAATCTGATCTGAAGAAAACTGCGATAAGCATCGCGCCACTATCATACTCGCTTTTGCCTCCGCCTTCCGTTCCTCCTCAACAACGTGCAACTTGGGTCGCAAGCGCCGCCAAGGATTTACTTAAGGGTGGTTTGTTTTTACGGTTTGGAATAGACCAGAATGTAAGTGACCTTGTACTAATCGCAACCTTACTCATGGCAAGATTGTCAGGGGAAAACGAGGAATTTCGCCCATCCTGCCCTCCATGATACCTCCATTGCCTTTTTTTACACAAGGCCTTACTGGGTCGTGCGGAGGCAGCCAGATGAGTTCTGCACGCAATTGCCCATATCATGCTTGGCCATAGTTGCCACAGTGGTAACGTGTTTTCCTTTCCCCGATATCATGCCCATGTGTTGATTTTTCTCTACAGTTCCACTGCGTTCTCGATGGTCTTGAGAAGAACGGTAACGGTAAATGTTATCCGAATTTTTCCTCAAAGGAATACTCGCCCATCTACCGCAAAATGCTCCAAATGATCAAGGATATCTTCAAGGATGAATATCATGGCCCTAAATTGTTATCGCAGCTTCAAGAATGGGCTGAAGCTGGATGGTGAGTTCTTGTTGTACGAAAAACTTCATACTGATTTCATTCATACAGGGCTGAAAATCTTAAGCTTGATGGTGGCGCTGCAGAGATGAGACATGACCACCTCCAGGTCATTCTGGACTAAATATTTGTATTCCGTGCCTGAATTGCAGTTCTTTGCTTACCTCTGGTCTCATTCCATATCATTTCTCTTGATCCGTTGTCTTCTTACTTGAGGGTCTTATATGAAGATAAGACAAATAGTTGCCAACTCCTCAAGTTCACGGTCAACG